>JAQQPU010002147.1:0-55207 GCA_029168905.1 Artemia sp. Kazakhstan ARC1039 | reverse complement strand
CCCCCCCCCTGGACACGGCCTTGGGAAACACGCTAATAATTAATGAATACGACCACTGACTTTCAATCAACATTCTTTTCAAGTATGTCTTCCTTGATAGTTTTCCTTGATAGTGTTAAGGTACTTCCACATCCTGAGAACCTCCGAGAACAAGTCAAAATCCGTTCCTCAAAATAGAGTGGGAGTCACCCTTCACTCAGCAAACGGAATGGGTGGCACCTGGTCCTCAGCATTGATATAGTAAGAGAACTTCTTTCTCACACTCTTGATCAATTCTCAAGGAATCTGTTCTTGTGCCATGCCAGGTGCTTAACATGCCAAGGGAACTGAACCTCTAGACACGATTCTGGTAGCCATTACTGGCTTCAGTCCATCCAATCTCGGAAACATATTCCACATAATATCTTGCATCATGTCCATACACTGGACGGGAGGGTCAGTGGCTGGACGTTGACTGAAATTAGCAGCAATAGGCCTCCATTTGTGCGTTCTACTGTTAGGAGCATCATGAGAAGATTTTTTCCACCACCCTTCACCATGTAGATGAAATGTTGACTAAATATTTTTTGACATTGTTGCTCAAAGATCAGTGAATACCAAACGCAAATGCCAAATGCTCAAATGCTTTTCGTCCTTAAAGGATACGCTATTTGTTTACTTTATTGTTTTATTCTATGTCTGAGGCTTCGATGTCAGGGATTTTTTTCATTCAAAAATATCGAGGAACCAGGATGAAGGACATAGGTAATGTCTAAAGAGAGCGACAAGCTTAAGAACAAATTCTCTGCTTAATGACTTGCGTTTGGAGACTGAGCTGCAAACGTTATTTGGGATTTATTTAGTGAAATATAATATATAATTTACATGTACTATTGTACATATATGTACTGTATTAAAATCTTGTATCGTAAAAAAAATCGCAAATCGTGCATATTCAGTGGGAGATTTTTTTGATTGTATTAGCTAATTTATTTTATTTTGTTTTACAGGCTGCCTTGGACAATTCCATAATTTTGAGCTTTGTTCAACTGCGGACTGATTACAAGACATCAAAGTTATTTCAAAATTTGTGATTTTTCCCTATTCTTTTTTAATTTTTCAGGATTAAAACGATAAAATGGTAAAATTGTTCCTGGCATTAAGATGTGCTTGTTTACTGTTTTTTTTTTTTTTTTTTATTTATTTTTTTTTTTAATACAGTTTTTGTGTTTTATTTAGACAATAGCAAATAGATCTAATAAGAAACATCGTTAAAAACACGAGTGCAGTGTTTTTTGGGTGGAGGAGAAAGCGAAATTCATGTAGACAAGTTAATTGGCCGAAAATGTTTCAGATGAGAAATTCCTTTTTCAATGAAGATTCAGGACATTTTTTTTTTTTTTTTTCCTGCAAAACAAGTATGAATATACAATTCTGTAAAACACAAGCCTTCCATAGCTATTTTCTAAACAAAGTAATATGAAAGATGTATTTGATTCCCTATTTGTTTGAATTGCGGACTCGAAACCTATTAATAATTATCTCAACCATAGTTTGAATTGTTAAGAATTTTACTAACACTTGTTAGATACTATATTTTGTTAGCTCTGGGAAACTCGATTGCTAGTAAAATCTCTACCGGCATTTTTATTAAGACAATATGACTTAAGATAAGAAAAATAAGCCTTTTATTTTGGAGGGGTTGAGAGAACACTTCAGGTCAAGGGCTGTAAATTATGCAAGTCGCCCATTGTTAATACCATGTTTTTTTCATGATTTTTTTGTGGAAGGGATGGTCGTATAAACTTTAGAGGGGGCTCATTCTATTGAAAATTGAAAGTACTAGTTCCTTTTTTAGGAGTACATAATGATTGAAAGGCAACCAACCCCTCTCCCCCTTCCTTTTCCCCCAAAACACATCCGATCAAAATCTGAAATACCCATTTTGTTGAAAATACTCCAAAGGTCGAATAATTATACTTTAGTGTTTGACAAATCCCTTCCCCCAAATCCAGTGGGGCAACGGCTGTAAGTTATGCAAGCTTTTCATTGTTAATATATAAGGCTATTATGGAGGTGGTCATGTAAATTTGAAGGAGGCTCATTCGACTGGAAATTTCTAGTTCCCTTTTCAAAAGTCAAAAGTGATCGGAGGGTAACCATCCCCCCTCCCTCCTGTGCCCTATTTTCCTCAAATACATCGGATCAAAATTTGAGATAGCCATTTTGTTCAAAATAGTCAGAGGGTCAAGTAATTATATTTCCAGGATTGAAACCCCCCATTCCCCAGGGTAAGGACTGTAAGTTTTGCAAGTTATTTATTTTGTCCATTCTTCAAACCCTTTTTTAGGTACAAAAAACTGATGGGAGTATTTCTCTTTTGCTACTGCAATCAGAAAAGCAACACTTTCTGAGGTAATGTGCTGATTTTTTTTTTGGCTCATTTTCTTCGGATTATTAACACATTCTTTATTTTTGAAACTGGTTGTAACCTTTCTGATAGACCAACAGTTATAAATTGAAGATACTTCTTCTTAAAAATTGAATTCCCGCCTTTCACAATTTTTTAAAACGTATATGGCTGTCCCATTTTTTTTCAAAATAGTTCAAAGGTCAAATTATTATGCCTTCAGGGTTGATACACCTCCCCCAGCCTCTGGGGCAAGGACTATAAGTTTATGAATTTTTTTTTCAGTGTTAACGTATAAATATTTTTATTAGAAAAGGTGGTATATTTCATCGTGGATCTTCAAAAAGGCTTAGGGTATTAAGGTGAAACTTTAAGAAAATGCTGAGAGGGATCCCGAACACAATCAAAGCACACTATGTGCTTGCTGGTTGTGAAAAGGGAATAAATAATTTCTGAGACCACGCTGGCTAATCATGATAAAACGAAAAATAGTAAAAAAGAGAAAAACAAGGATTATACAAGTCAGTGAAAAATAAGGACTAAAATGCAAATATTTCGGTCAAGACCTCTGCTTGACCGCCCTCAGTGGAAGATAATAACATAAAAATTACTAATAAAAATCCAAGGATACTATAAAAAAATTTCAAACCTTAAAACAAAACACAACTAAAATTTTAAGACCCTCTCCATGTAACGGTGAAAGGGTAACTGAATGAAAAAATACAGTGCTGAATGGAAATTCAATTTTTTAATTTATACAGAGCATTTTTAAATGCTAAACGCTTTCCAGGTAAAACATCACAGATAAGGCTAGGTTGCAAAATGTGATTTTTTTTTTTATTTAAGTAAAAATGATCAGAATTAATTAGTTCATTATAAATGAGGCCTAAATAGGTTTCTCCCGTGTCTCTATTGAGAGCAACCTTTCGGTGAATGTACTTTTTTATCTCAACTGCCTCCCTGAAAATTTGGATGAGACCTTTAGCAGAGGCAATAATGGAGGTGTTATCGAATAAAATGAAATGGTGCGGGTTGTCATACACATGCTGAGCCAAGGCGAATCAGCAAATTGTGGCCTCTTATAGTTCGCCAGCTTTCAGACTGGGAAAATGGTTATCCACAATTTTTCGTCCTCCTATGTCGACGCAAGCTTCTTACATTAAAATTCAGTACACCCTGTGGACAAATTAAAAAACCTTGATATAAAAAAAAGACATAATTTTGGCCAGTTTTGATGCCATTTCGATGTATACTTCATGTGATATAAAAAAAATGTGGATTTGCTCTTCAAGAGAAACTAGAAGATAATATTGACCGGATGGATTACAAAACATTAGATATTGAAACCATTATGCGACTTGTTCGCCTTTGCAATAGATATTCCTTATATTTTCGGTACAACAATCAATTTTTCACCCAAATAAATGGCCTCCCAATGGGTACGAGCCTTTCACCTTTTTTGGCCACTTTTTACATGGAATTTATTGAAACCTCCGCTTTGAGTACTTTTCCTCTGAAACACCGGTTCTGGGGCAGGTTTGTCGATGATGTTATCTCTGTGTGGAATCACGGAGATATAGAACTTAACGCTTTTTTTTTATCTCATCTTAATAGTTTCTATTCCAACCTTCAGTTCACCTTGGAACTGGAAGATAATTTTAAACTGCCTTTTTTAGACGTCTTAATCTTCAACAAATCTCTCAGCCTTGAATATTCGATTTATAAAAAACCTACACATAATGATAGGTATTTGTATTTCTCTTCCAACCACCCTCCTTGTGTAAAAAGAGGAGTAGTTATATCTTTAGTTGATCATGTTATAAGAATTTGTTTAAAAGTTCATATAATCCCAGAATTGAATTATCTGAAGGACATTTTGTTTTGCAATGGATATCCCATCAAGTTGCTGGAATCCATCATAGAAAAAAGGCAGAAAAGGATTCATCATCTCCACAACCTCCAACGGATATCATCCCTTTAGTGGGTGATAAAAAAGTCTTTACCGTTTTGCCCTATTTTCCCAAATTAGGTGACAAATTGCAAAGAATTCTTAAAAAAACATATCTTAAATGTCACCTTCAAAAATTCTAATAAAATCCAGAACTATTTTAACAGCGGCAAAGATAAACCAAGCTCTATTTTGAGCAGTGGTGTTTATAGGGTTCCCTGTTCTTGCGGCTGTTTCTATGTTGGAAGAACCCACCAGCAATTGGGGGAGAGATTGTTGGAACACAGGTCCTCAATCGACAAAGCTATGGAGCTATGCCAAAGGCCTGAGACTTTTGATTCCGCCTTGGCTCAGCATGTATATGACAACCCGCACCATTTCGTTTTATTTGATAACACCTCCATTATTGCCCATGTTAAAGGTCTCATCCAAGATTTCAGGGAGGCAGTTGAGGTAAAAAAAAAAGTACATTCACCGAAAGGTTGCTCTCAATAGAGACACGGGAGAAACCTATTTAAGCCCCATTTATGATGAACTAATTAATCCTGATCGTTTTTACTTCAATAAAAAAAAATCACATTTTGCAGCCTAATCTGTGATGATGTTTTACCTGGAAAGCGTTTACCTTTTAAAAATGCTCTGTATAAATTAAAAAATTGAATTCCCATTCAGTACTGTATTTTTTCATTCAGTTACCCTTTCACCGTTACATGAAAAGGGTCTTCAAATTTTAGTTGTGTTTTGTTTTAAGGTTTGAATTTTTTTTTATAGTATCCTTGGATTTTTATTAGTAATTTTTATGTTATTATCTTGCACTGAGGACGGTCAAGCGGAGGTCTTGACCGAAATATTTGCATTTTAGTCCTTATTTTTCACTGGCTTGTATAATCCTCGTTTTTCTCTTTTCTACGAAAAGGGAATATCAGCAATATTTAAAGAATGACAGAGAGTATTAAGTTGAAAATTTCAAGGTATGTTGAAGAGAGATCTGAGGGCCACCAGCCCCCCCCTCTTTTGCTCTTTTTAAGGGCCCCCTCTGCTCAACACTGATCGAAATTTTGGAATTGTCATTTTGTTCAAACTAGTCAAAAGTTCTAATAGCTGTACTTTTAGGGATACCATTCTCCCATAGCCCTGGGGCAAGGATTGTAAATTATACAATTTGCTAATTGCTTACGTGCAGGATTTATCACTTCGAAAAATGGAAACATTTAATTCGGGGTGTATCCGAAAAGGCTAAGGGCATTAAGGTTAAAATTTAGAGAATGATGAGGGATATTTTATACTAAATCAGAAGGCCCTATGTGCATCCAGTTCAAAAAGGAGAATCTACGTTATTTTAAGAATGGTTGAGGGTATTGAGATGAAAGTTTCCGCATATGTTCAGGGGATGTTGAAAAGTGGTTGGATGGCTACCAGCTTCTCCCCTGCCCTTTTTAGTTGCCCTCCTTTCAAAAGTTTTGAAAAAGACATATTGTTCAAAATAACCGAAAGCTCAATTAACTATTTCTATGGGAATGATATAACACCCCACAGCTTCGGAGAGGGATGCCGAACACAATAAAACACTGTTTGCGTGCTTATTTTCAAGGAACAACTGAGGGTAATAAGTTGAAAATTTCAGGGGACATTGAAGAGCTATCGAAGGGCAACCCCTTGTCCTTTTTATATGCTCTCTCCTCATCGCTAATCCAAATTTTGAAACAGTGATTTTGTTCAAAACAGTCAAAAGGTCTAGTAACTATGCCTCCGGGCATGCTATGTCCTCTCCCCCTTCATTCCCCAGGGTAAGGATTGTAAATTATGCAATTCTCATTTTTTTTACATGCAGGATTTATCATTAGGAAAAGGGGGATGTTTGATTTTAGGTGTGTCCGAAAAGGTTAAGGGTATTAAGATGAAACATTGGAGGATGTTGAGGAGCATGCTAAACTAAATCTAAAGACACTATATGTATCCTGTTTATTAAAAAGTCATGTCTGAAATATCACAAGAACAGCTTATGGTACTTAGTTTAAACTCTCAGGACATGTTGAGGAGGATGTTAAAAAGTGGTGGACGGTAAACAAGTCCCCCTCTTATTCTTTTTTCAATTGCTCTACTTCTAAAGATATCTTACCAAAATGTTAGAATACTCATCTTTTTCAAAATAGTCGAAAAGTCAAATAGCTATGCCTCCGGGGATGACTTAACCCTCACAGCCCCTGGGGCAAGTGTTGTAAGTTATATAAGCTCCGCATTGTTTGTATGCAAGGTTGGTTATTGAGAAAAGGGGTATGTTTAATCCTGAGTCTCCAAAACGGCTAAGAATATTAAGGTAAAACTTATAGAAAATGCTGAGGGGGATATCAAACAAAGTCAAAGCACAGTATATGCAGGCAGAGCTGTTCCTAGGAGGGGAGGGGGCAACCGGTTCAGTTGCCCAGGGCGTCATGACTGTGGGATTGCCCACTTTGACCAAATTTTTCACTTTGACTCGGCTTTTTTGCTTATGCTTGAGTCTGGAGGGGGGCGCCCTAACTAATTTTTCCCCGGGTACCGCCAACCCTAGGAACAGCTATGTATGCAAGAGGGTTTTTAAAAGGATACAACAGCAATATCTAAGGAACGGCTAAGGGTATTTCGTTGAAATTTAAGGCATGGCGAGGGGGATATTGATAAAGGAACGATGGGCAATCCCCCCCTCTTGTCATTTTAGATGATCTTTTTGTTAGATAATTGTTAGAAAATTTATTTATTCATTTATATTAGTAACTGTTTTGAGTTTTTTTACTATGATTGTGTATGTAATTTCTGTTCGTTTTGAGTTTGAATTATCGTAGAAATTCATTTCTGCTGGTTTTAAGTTTAATATGGCTCTTTTCTTTTCCTTGGAAAACTTCTTTTTTGGAAAGTTTTTTTTTAATTAATTTTAAAAGATTAAGAACTATACTCCTAATAGTACCATCCTTAAAGTGAAGTGCAGTTTTTTCTACTCCCTCTTTCTCTTGAATTCAGTATGGAGTCTTTTTTGTTGTTGACATTCTTTGTTTGATTACATTGAAGCCCCCTCCCCCCAAGAAGACCATGGTATGTCATCTTTCCCAGATATTGCAATAGGACCAGGCGTTTATTCACAAAACCTGGCATCCGAGATTGAGATGTTACGTGGGAATTTGTTTAACCGTAAGCTCTCAGATCTTGGTTTGCCCTTAATGATATTAATTTAGAAAAACAAAGTATTTCTGAGGGAAGTAAAGAGTGAAGTTAAAACCTCGAACAAAAAATTAACGAACAAAAATTTGTTGCTTGGCAGTCTGTCTTACATTTATCGATAAAACTAAAATATGTAAGTTTTGGAACGGTAAAAGTTAACCGATTAAGGATACCTTTACAGTATAAAAATGAAATATTTTAGGATTATTGCTTTATTTATTTTTGTTTAATTTCGGTATCAATTCTACACGATGAGCTGGTTCTAATGACTCGATCTCGTGTTGGTCCTGAAATGGACATTTCACAATTATTTTGAAGACAAACAATTAACAGTTCAAATAGGGATAAATCCTTTTATTAGACAGTGAAAAATAATGACAAAAATTCTGGATAGTTCGATCAAATACACAGTGACCGTCATCAGTAGATGAACCGTTTATCTGCTGATGACGGCCACTGTATATGTAATCGTCATATCCAAAATTCTATCATTGTTTTTCACTGTCTAATAAAAAGATTTATCCCTATTTGAACTGTTATTTGTACGTCATGGAAAGACAGTGTGGTCTTCGAAAATACCTACGTCATTTGTAGACAAGTCCCAAGTGGAGCCATCTTGATAGAATTAGGACTATAGACTAGCTTTACAATTTGTATCATAACTTGAAATTCTCTGTTGTATAGAAAGAAATAAGCGGATTTCCAGAGTTCATATTATGCCTTATGTTTTCTTCATTTCGAGTAATACGAAAGCGTATTTCTTGCAACTTAAAATTGTATATTATTCAATATGGGTATTATAGCTGATGAAACCAAAATTTTACCTGATAAATCAATCCGTTATTTCTGTATGATGTTCAATGACTTGGTGGTTATTAAAATAATATTTATTTTTACGCTTATATTTTTAAGATAATTCTAATTGTATACTGAAAGTTACCGATATAACAGCTGGTGTAAGACTATGAAAAGCATTAAATTAGTTTGTTGTTGTCAGGCTACGTACTCACTTTCGACTCCTAAATCAATATGCTTGTGTTTTGTGCTAATTTTTTGTGTTTTCAGTAAAGCGCTAGTTTCCTATAATCATACAGACACAGGAAAATATCGCCAGTTCGTTTATTTGCACTAGTTTTATCGATATGGGTAAGATAGAATGTGAAGCAATAATTTTTGTTCGTTTTAAGTTTCAACTTCGATCTTTACTTCCCTCAGAAAAACTTTGCTTTTTTAATTACTCTTTGCCCGTTTTTAGTTTAAATTTAATGTAGAAGCAACACTGCCAGGATATTTTTCTGGGGGAGGGGGCAGCCTCTTTCATATAAGGAATTATTTCTGTTCGTTTCAAGTTCTAATGTTGCTCCTTACTTCCAGTTGAATCTTTTTTATTTTATAAATTAGATGTCTTAACTTCGAAGATAAACTTTTTAGAAATCAAATAAATTTTGATATTGATTATAATGATAGAAATTTATATTTTCTCTTCAGAAACTTAAGCAAAATGTCCTTATCTCTCATAAATTTCATGAAATGATACTGTAAATTCTTATTTGGAGAAACCGGAATTCCGATTTTTCAAATATTTTGGGGTTAAAGCTTTAATATATTTTAGACGTTTAATGCCATGCAAAGTAAGCAGAAATAACTTGCCCTCTTCTATATAAAAAATGAACTACACAATAAAAAAAAACAATTTATGAAGTTGTCATTGCGCATCGGTTTCCTTATCCTAGAAGTAACTGTTCTTTTAAACAAGATTTTCAAGGTTTTCAAAACCTAAGGAAAATTTCTGTATCTCTCATAAATTTGTGTGAAATTATACCGTATAACCTGATTTTGAAACGTAGAAGTTTCCATTATTTTTAATGAGCCACTTGATACCAACACAACTTTGCACATTCATCATCCACACAATTCAATTCTGACTCCTGGGTCCTAATTTCCTTACTGGTACCACTAATTGCGATAATGCGAAAGGTATTCTGAAAATAAATGACATTTCTGTCCACAAGGTAAGGGCAACCGTTTTCCAAGACTGTGAAGGAGTTGTACTTATGGACTTTCAACAAGGTTGAAGAACTGTCACAGGAGTCTGTAATTTAAAAGCTTTCAGGAAACTGTGAGGAGAATCATAGGCAGCGCAATAGCGCTGCCTAAGTAAAGAACGATGTTGGCACAATGTATTATTTTTTTATTTTATTTTTTCATACCAGAGCACTTCCTTTTGAAGGAGTTGTCGTAGAAACTTTGAAAAGGGGTCATTTGGTTGGAAATTGGAATGGCTAGTACACTTTTTAATAGTCAAAAGGGATTTGAAAGCAACTAACACCCCTTCCACGCCCACCATTTCCCAACACATCTAATCAAAATTTTGAGATAGCCATTTTGTTCAGCGTAGTTGATTTCCAGATAGAAATTATGGTTTTGAGGTGCAAACTCCCCCCACAGCCTCGAAGTTAGGTCTTTGAGGATGATAACTTCCCACAGCCCTCCGGGCGAGGGTTGTAAGTTATGCCCTGGGGGCATATAAGGTTTTTATAGAAAGCGTTGTCGTAGAAACTTCAAAAAGGGCTCATTTGATTGGAAATTGAAATGGCTAGTGCCCTTTTTAATAGTCGAAAGGAATTGGAAGGCAACAAACCCCCCCACGCCGACTTTTTCCCCAAACACATCCAATCAAAACTTTTAGATAGCCATTTTGTTCAACGTAGTTAAAAGTTTTAGAAATTAGGTCTTTGAGAATGATAACCCCCTCAGAGCCCTCAGGAAATTGAAATGGCTAGTGCCTAAAATTTTGAGATAGCCATTTTGTTCAAAGTAGTTATGGTTTTGTAGTTTATGGTTTAGAAATTATGGTTTTGCGGTGCAAACTTCCCCCACAGCTTCGAAGTTAGGTCTTTGAGGATGATAACTCCCCACAGCCCTCCGGGCAAGGGTTGTAAGTTATGCCCTGAGGGCAAATAAGGTTTTTATTGAAAGCTTTGTCGTAGAAACTTGAAAAGAGCTCATTCGATTGGAAATTGAAAAGGCTAGTGCCCTTTTTAATAGTCAAAAGTGATTGGAATGCAACAAACCCCCCTCTCACGCCGACTTTTTCCCCAAACACATCCAATCAAAACCTTTAGATAGCCATTTTGTTCAACATAGTTAAAAGTTTTAGAAATTAGGTCTTTGAGGATGATAACCCCCTCAGAGCCCTCAGGGTATGGGTTGTAAGTTATGCCTTGGGGATATATAAGGTTTTTATAGATAGCGATGTTGTAGAAACTTCAAAAAGGGCTCATTCGGTTGGAAATTAGAAGGGCTTGTGCCCTTTTGAATAGTTGAAAGTGATTGGGGGATAACTAACAACCCTCTCACACCCACCATTACCCCAAATACATCCAATCAAAATTTTGTGACCGCCATTTTGTTCAACGTAGTTGAAAGTTCTGGAAATTAGGTCTTTGAGGATTACAACCCCCTCACAGCCCTCAGGGCAAGGGTTGTAAGTTATGCCCTTGAGGCATATAAGGTTTTATAGAAAGCGTTGTCCTAGAAACTTCAAAAAGGGCTCATTCGACTAGAAACTGAAAGGCTTAGTGCTCTTTTTAATAGTCGGAAGTGATTGGAGGGTAACTAACCCCCCTCTCACGCCCACCATTTTCCCAAACACATCCAGTCAAAATTTTAAATAGCAATTTTGTTCAACGTAGTTTAAAGTACTGGAAATTAGATCTTTGAGGATGAGAGCCCCCCAGCCCTCAGGGCAAGGGTTGTAAGATATGCCCTGGGGGCATGTAAGGTTTTTATAGAAAGTTTTGTCGTAGAAACTTCAAAGAGGCTTATTCGATTGGGAATTGAAAAGGCTAGTGCCTTTTTTAATAGTTGAAAGTGATCGGAGAGCAACTAACGCCCCTCTCACGCCCACCATTTCCCCAAACACATCCAATCAAAATTTTGAGATACCCGTTTTGTTCAACGTAGTTGAAAGTTGTGGAAATTAGGTCTTTGAGGATGACAACTCCCTCTCAGCCCTCAGGGCAAGGGTTGTAATTTATGCTCTAGGGGCATATAAGGTGTTTATAGAAAGCGTTGTAATAGAAACTCGAAAAGGGCTTATTCGATTGGAAATTGAAAGGGCTAGTGCCCTTTTTAATAGTATAAAGTGATTGGAAGGCTTGACAATTTATAGTAAGGAGGGATGTGGGTACAATGTATTATTATTATTTTTTTTTTGCTTAGACCAGAGCACTTCCTTCGTATCGAAGGAGTTGTCGTAGAAACTTTGAAAAGGGCTCAGTCGATTGAAAATAGAAAGGTCTAATGCCCTTTTTAATAGTTTAAAGTGATTGGAGAGCAACTAATCCCCCTCCCACGCCCACCCTCCCATTTGCCCATTATGTTTAAAAACTAAATGTTGCCTTAAGATTAAATCAAAGTGCACTGTGTTAATGCTAATTTCCAATAAGGCATCTCAGCAGTATCGGGGCTACTTCTGCTCTTAAAATTTAACCAAATCAAAATAGCGTAAGTGTATCCAAGCTATCAAAGAAAGAAAACAGACTTTTTTGCGATTGGTATCAAGTTTCCTATTTCAGGTCAACTAGAGGAGGTATGAAACTAAATTAAACACTATTATTCGTGTCCAGATTTTTAAAACGGTGTATGTTGTTAAAAATTGCTGAAAAATTTTCTCAAATAGCAGGCCAAACTATAAAGTCTTAAAAAGAACGAAAGATTTAAACTATTATTTTCTTTTTCGTCGAAAAGACTGTGTCAATATAAAACGAACAAAAATTAATTAAAATTTTTTTTTTCAGAAAATAACTTTTTCAAAGAAAATTAATGAACTCCAATTAACCAAAAATGAGCAAAAATAAAATCAAATAATCCACCAAGCGTGAAACTATCACAAATCGATAAATAAATCGATGAATAAATGAAACCCAAAACGAACAGAAATTACAAAGAATAGACGAGTCCAAGGAACAGAAATTAATATGAGTAGGGCTCAAAACCCCTTTGCCTTCCCAAGACCATAACATAGTTTGCACTTTACTGAAAAAAATAGAAATGAATGTGCATTGTCAGTTTCATATACATATACTGATATTTATCAATGAAAATGTTAATTTCATTTGATTTATTAAAGTTATAAAAGTAAAAACATTTATATTTTTTCAGTAAAGTGTAAAGTTATGTTCTGGCCTTAGGATGGCATAGGGGTTTTGAGCCCTACTCATGTTAATTTCTGTTCCTTTTGAGTTTGACTCGTCTATTCATTGTAATTTCTGTTCGTTTTGGGTTTCATTTATTTATCGATGCTGATTTGTGGTAGTTTCACGCTTGGTGGATTTTATTTTTGCTTATTTTTGGTTTAATGGAGTTCTTTGCTTTTCTTTGAAAAACTCATTTTGTGGAATTTTTTTATTATTATTAATTAGCTAAAAAGTGTCCAGGAGAGCTCCGTCGTAAAATCCTCTTCCATTACTCCCAGTACAATCTTCACATGCTAAAAAAGAAGGTTTGAGAGAATTTTGGTAGGAATTACTGCCTCATTTACCTTATAGCCTAGACCTATTCCCACTTTTTCTTATGCTCTAGCTTTTCCCCTTGAGAAATGGCACCAAAAGTACCATGTTTAGTGTCATGTGGAAAAAGTATGTAGATCCGAGCAATAGCTTTTAAATTAGCCACTAAACATCTATTCTGGCCATTAAACATATATATTTCTTTATGATAATCTGGTAAACCGCTAGCCCTGGTGGAAAAAGAAAAAAAAAAGAAAAGGAGACACATTAGTGCTACCCATGCAAAAAAGTGAGTTTCCTTGGTGTTCAAGGTGGACGACTGTAATTTTCACAAAAAAGGTTTTTGACCATGCGCATTCTACTGGTGCATTTTTCATTATGATCTGACACCATTTAAGATGGGTTTCGGGCTCTTTTTCGAGATCCCTATAAATTTAATCTCTCAATAGACTTGTACTTTTAAGGCAAACGCGAAATAATTGTTGCCATTGCTGAATCAATGTTAGATGGCAATTTTTCCTCATTTTTCTCTTTTTTTTACAAACGTGTTTTTTAACTTTTGGTTACTGTGGGCTGTGATACACCTTTTACTAGGTTGCGGCTACTGCTGCAACCATGATAACACTTACAGGTGGTAGAATTTATAAAAATTACGTAGATATGAGCTATAGCTTTTAAATGAGCCATTAAACATCTCTCTATGATGGTGTTGTAGCCTGCCCTAATGTTGCAGTAGCCTGCTGTTGAGCAGACGATTTATGAAACTTACTAAGGGAGCTGGGAAGGGTCATTGTAAACCTCCAGTTAAGGGTTTCTGACCATAAATATTAATGGTGTTGTTTTACTTCTAAGTTTTTCCGCTTGAGAAACGGCAAGCAAAAGTGCCTTTTATAGTGGCATATGGCTCTTACTGATGGTAGAATTAATAAAAAACACGTTGATATGAGCAATAGCTTTTAAATCAGCCATTAAACTTCTCTCTATGATGTTTTGGTAACCCTCTAGCCATGATAGAAAAAAAGGAGGCATATCAGTGCTACCAATTCAAAAAAGTCATTTTCCTTGTTGTTCAAGGTGGGGCACTGGGTACTTGTATGATAGACCCACTACCTTATATTCTTCTAATATGTTTCTCTGACGCTCAAAATTAATGAAATATACCAAAGTAAGATAAAAATATAATACTTTAGAAACAAATTTGGGCTATGTATTTGCACATTAGTGGGGGGGGGGGGGGGGTGAGGGAAAGTATAGTGGGTTTGCATGCCTAATGTGGTAGGTACAATTATTCTCCATATTATGTAGTAAGAATTGCTTTCTACTTCACACTATCCAACTGCTTTACACCCCCACCCCCATAATCAGCAAATATATAGTCCAAATTATATATTTTCCATCTATTCTGTCACTTCTCTTTGTCTTGTCTCACGCTTAACTGAAAGAAACTAACGTTAAAAAAACAGTTCTATAATGCTTCAATGAATGAACAACTTAAGCGTTAGTGGGTCTATCACACGAGTATCGAGTTCTGTAACTCCCTTAGACCAGGTTTTTGACTAACTGATTCCAATAGTGCATTTTACATTTGGATCTGACCTCATTTTTGAGGGTTTTCAAGCTTTTTTTTGAAATCACCAGAAATTTGTTTTCGAAATTACTTTTAAGATTTCGCCAAAATGTTGTAGAAATGCAATTTCGAAGACTTGAATAAACATGGTATTTTTAAACTTACACACCCTTCCTTCAGAAATTTCAATCCACTTGACAATAATTCCTCAAATTTTTAAATCGACCTCATAAGCCATTCCCAAGATCCTGCAAATAATTTTAAAAATAAAACGCACATAACTTCTTTTAATTTAATAGTTCCCATCCCCGAATTAGTGTAAGATGGCAATTTTTTCTCATCGGGCAGTTTTTTTTTCAAAACGCGTTTTTCAATTATTGGTTTCTATGAGCTGTGGATCACTCTTTAATAGGTTGCAGCTACTTCTGTAACCATGATTAAATGAAACAAAAAATAATTTAAAATAAAGTGTGACATTAAAACTTGAAGCGAACAGAAAACTAATTGTTAAATATGTTGATGGAGAATAAATGTGTTTTTGAGTCAGGTAAAGATAAATAAAATAACTAAAAAACAGCGTTTCTAGTCAGGTGAATATAAATACAATAAATAAATAAAATTGAAGATAAAAGGTGTTATGGTGGTTTCTGAACCTTGTGGTGCTGCAAAAGAAATTGTACAATCTTGTACCATTGCACAAGACCTGAAGATTTCGTTGGTATTTAAACCTACATGAAAAATATAACTTGGACAGCACTTGAATCTTCGAACCAATTATTAAAGGCAAAACGCTTGTAAATGTTGTTTTGGATTGTCTTCAATCTCTTGGGTTGTATTTGGAAAATTTTGGAGGCATAGGCAGTAATGGGTGTGCTACGATGGTTTCCGATCCTTGTGGTGCTGTAAAAGAAGTTCAAAAGTTAGCAAAGAATGTTCTGCGCTGCCCATGTTTCAACCATACTCCAAATCTTTCTACGTCAAAAGTTCTATTGTCCAGAGTGTTAGAAGCTCCATTGGAGCAATAAAGAAATAGTTTCTTTTTTGGGGGCTTCTCCAAAGCGCAATTATGTTTCAAAAAGAGTAATAAAAGCCCAGCTATGGGGCGTATGTGAAACACGCTGGATCAAAAGGCGCGATTCTTTAGGGAAGTTCATGGTAGAGCTCCCTGAAATCGTGGAAGCTCATGAGATCATCAGCGAATGGGCAGAATGCACAACTGCAGCTAAAGCAAAATTCTTATTGGCTACTGTCATATCCTCCGATTTGATAGTAACCATTTGCACTCCTGGTATCATGTCTGTACTGACCACTCAGTCGACTATTTCAAAAGAAGAGCTTGAACCTTGGGTCTGCAGAAAGTCATGTTAAAGCCTTCTTACCCAAATGGAAACCAAGCATCGGGAGAGTGAACGCGAGTTAAAAAAAAAAAGTTTGACGAGATAACTAACGTAGCAACTAAGCTAGGTTTGCAAATAACAGTCCCGTGGATAGGGAAAAAACAAAATAATCGGATTAATGGGCCATTCAACTCTTACGAGGAATATTGAAGACGGTCAGTTTTATTCCCTTGTTGGACCCGATTATTCCGGATTTAGAAAGTGTTTTTTCCGTTGAAACCTCGGACACTTTCAAGCTCAATAGTTTCTTGTCATTAACTGTATGGAAACGAAAAAACAATAGTTCGCTAACATGATTCCTGGCTTGTTAGTGGGTTCTGGCTGGTAGATGGTCCTCCCCCCCCAAAAAAAATTGATTTGTGAATCTGCCCTGACTGGAGAAGCGACAATATTGAAAGCTAGATGGGTTCCCCTGAGAAAAAGCAATGCAGGCACATGTGAAATACCTAAAACACCAGGAAAATTTTACAGAAACACAACTGTGATTTTGATATTTTGTCCGAATATTTCAGCTCTTTTGCTCATGCTCATGTCCCTGCTTGTCAGTGTGGCACTTGTTGAACAAAGTCTTTCCATCTTGATAAGATTGAAGTTGTGACTAAGAAATATAATTACGGAGGAAACACTCCCCGGACTTGTCTTTCTTCTTGTTCACCGTGATATTGCCAAAAGTGTAGAAAGCACTAATAATAAATTTGCTTATAGAGGAAAAAGGAGGTGACTATTCTATTTATAATTTTGATAGTGTTTCTGTAAATTTGGTTTTGTGGATAGCTTTTCAGAACTGACAGCTAAATGACAAACAGAAGCAGAATTCTAAATTCAAATTCAATTAATTCAAAAACAAGACATAGCTCTCGTGGGCAAAGCTCAAATGTGATGTCTCTTAGTCATAATTAGCAAAATAAAGTTGTCTGATAAAACTTCGTCAGTATAAATAAGAAAAAGGATAAAAACACTTGAGATTGAGGATAAAATTATCTGATAAACTTCGTCAGAATAAAATAAACTGAACAATAAAAACAATAGAGATCATTGTAATACTTCACTAAGCTTGGCACAAAGCTTTTACTGTAGCGCATGTTGTTACAGTGGACTGGGGTTAGTTTCGGAACCTTCTCAGCCACTTCCCTGGGGGGACGAGATCTTATAGGGACAAAAGATGGGGAAAGGAATGATCGGTAGATGGGATGTTGAAGGAGGGAGGAGCCAAATCTTTGGCATAGTTTTTCTCGGCGGGAAGAAAAGTACTCAAGTTTAAATTCTTTGAGGTAAAAGGAGTAAGGTAGAGGGCACCGCCAAAAATGATTTGCAGTGATCTCTTCTGAACTCGTTCTATTTTATCAGTTTCATCCTGGGTAAGGGCAAAGTGCCAAACCGGACAAGCATATTCAACTAAGGAGCGGATGAAAGTGTAAAATTTTAGTTTCAGCTTGTCCTTAGGAACTCGAAATTTTTTCAGTGTTTTTAGCATTTGGATTGCGCCGTTAGTTTTTTTTTTTACAATTGTCTTTTTATTCTCCCGCCATGAGAGGTCAGAAGAAATCACCACACCAAGTAAAGTTATTTTATGGCTTATTAGCTCGGAAGCGATAGGAGGTTCGAAAGACTGCTGAGTATTCTGAAGAAAAGAAAATGTCGTGACCGAGCATTTGTCTTTATTCACGACCATGTTTAGTTCAGCCGCCTCTGAGGTAACTTGGTCGATGAAACCAGCAAAATTGCTTTTCGAATCCTTAGATACGATTTCCATTAAGGACAAGTCGTCAACGCATTTCCATCTGTCCTCCAGCTCAGCAGCAATTTCATTTATCATGAGGAGGAAGCCCAGCGGCCCGATCACAGTTCCTTGTGGAATTCCACAATCTTTATACTTCACAGTTTGTTCTCTATTTGTTAAGAAGCTTTTGATGATTTTAATAATAAAGCTGGGTATATTTTTGTCCGCCATTTTTTCTAAAAGGATTTTGTGATCAACAAGATCAAATGCTTTTCCGAAATCAATTGCAATTAAATTTATCCATTTTCCAGGTTCATCCATGTGTTTTAAAATAAAAGCAATTATTAACTAGGCAATGAACTGTCGAACACTTAGGGATGTTACCAAATTGCTTTCGATCAGTTACTTTCAAAAGATATTTTTTCAACCCAGTTTTCTCCCGTTATCCAGTCACCGAAGTGCAGAAGACCATGGTCAGTGATCGGCCTCGAAGTAACTTTGGTTACTGAATATTCAATTTTTACCTTTTCCAAGGGGTTCCACTGTAACATATAATGATAAATTCCAACAAGTAGTGCTAGTTTACTTGGATTCTGGTAATATTCCGAAAGATTTGTCAGGATTACATCCAGAGAAGTATTCCCTTTAGTTGTGGGAAATAGACTAGAGTTCTAAGGATAAGTGACCTGGCCAACGATTTGCTATCGAGTTCGTTAGCATCTCCTATCATTACTGCTCCAAAATATGGGTGAGTTCTCTGAACGTAATCTGTCGATTCCTGCAGCTTCTTCCAAAAAGCTTTTCTTGCTGCATCTGGCTGACCAGATGAATAATAGAAAACACACACTGCTACGGCAAAGAGCGGCCTAGGGAGTTGCTTAGGTTGGGCTTTGACCCAAATAATTTCATCATTATCTTCAAGAAAGGGTATATTTAAAAGCTAAGGTTTAAAATCTTCGTGCACGAGTGTCATAATTCCTCTTCCTTTTTTCCCAAGAGGATGGTCATCAGGCCGAAGTTTAATAAAAGAAAAAAAGTTAGGAACCCTCAATAAATTAAGGTCTTGCCGGTGGAAACACAGATAATGGAAAAGCCAAGCAATTGAGCCGTGGTCTGAATTTCAGTAAATTTCTTTAGATTTCAACTTTCTGCGTTGCTGTAAAGGAAAGAAGGAAATACGTAAGGTTTGTCATGAAACTTCTGAGAAAAAGGTTTATTTCGGAACTTCTTGCCCCCTATCGCGACTGAAACAGCAACAGGATTATTTAAACTGAAGTCACCAACAATTTTTCCTTCTGTAGGGAAAGGGGTAAAGAGGAAGGGGAATAGAATAGGGACTGTGCTGGTTGTTGATTGACTGTTGACGAAAATTTATTGGTGGGGAGGATGAGGGAGGGGGTCTAAGATGCTTTAAAATCAGTAATAATGTTTGGCTTAATTTTGAATGGAAGTTTTTCGCAACGAGCCCCTCTCCTAAAATCCTAAATTCGCCACTGTTACTGGTAACATTTATCACCTTAAATTCATTTCCAATACAGAATTTTAAGAAATAATGTAATGTAGAGAAAAACATCTCCACCATGGCCAAAATGTAGAAAAAGATAAAAGAACATCACTTTCAGAAAAAAAAATCATCTGCTATTTTGCTTCAAGACAGTAAACGAGAATAGCAGCAAAACAGCACTTTATTGATTTCAAGCAGAGTATCTTGAGTTGAAGATAAGATAAGTCAAATAGAAACCAGAAAATGCTAAATTCCACAGATCGATCAAAATACTGACCCAAGTTTTGTGCGACTTGCCACGGAGATGGTCAAAATTTGACTTTTCTATGCTAAGTTGATACAATCGAAAAGTTCAACAATCGACAACTCTGAACTTTTGAAAATTATTTATTTGAATTTATGAAACGAGGGTTTCATTTTGAAAAATGCCAGGAATCAAGTCCGTGGAAGATTTGTCAAAAATAAAAGTAAAGGATGCGTGTAGAACCTTTCTAAAATCCCAGGAGTTAAGAATTCAGACTTACAACATTTTTGAAAAGTGAGTTAAGTATAGCCTGTCATCATCCACACAAGGTAGGCTGTAATAGCGCCATGGCTGACTAGTTTATTCTTCTGGGTCTTGGTTTCCCATATCTGGATTCTGCATGTATAGAAATCTTTTTGGTAAATATATACCAAAATATATTATTGAGTTAGGAATAAAGTGAATAGGCCTACACCATTTGATGCCTTTTTTTTATGCTGATTACAAATATAATTGGCTAATCATCCCCCCTATATATGCCAATTCAGGGTATACATTTCTACATTAGGGGGGGGGGCTGAAATTCATTTCTGATAGAAATGATTATTATATTTGTAATCAGCATAAAAAAAGGCATTGAATGGTGTAGGCTATTCACTTTAGGTAAAGTTCTATGAAATCATATTAGGCTATTGGGTTAGGACTAAAGTGAATACACCATTTGATGCCTTTTTTTATGCTGATTACGAATATAATAAGCATTTCTATTGGAAATAAATTTCAGCCCCCCCCCCTATATAGGCTATAGCTAGCCCTTAATTGGCATATATAGGGGGGGGGGCTGAAATTAATTTCCGATAGAAATGCTTATTATATTCATAATCAGCATAAAAAAGGCATCGAATGGTGTATTCACTTTAGTCCTAACTCAATAATATGATTTTGTAGAACTTTACCTCACTTTATTCCTAACTCAATAATATGATTTTGTATATATTTACCATCTTTTTTTAATAGTGTTGGGTTTGCAGAGGAACTCCATTTGGGCCTAGGCCTATAGGCTATGTTTTAATTAGCCTACCTTAGGCTAATTCCAGGATTTTACAGCCTTCTCTTTTAAAAGTTTAAAATTGCAGCTCTTCAGCAGGAGATATACCTTGGGAAGAAAAACCCACACATTCAGTACCATATGGATTGTAGGGATGGGTCCGAAAATGCCATTTCCAGCAGCCACGCGGAGAGAGATCTTGGTGTTCTGGTAGACGACAAATTGAATTTTCATATTCATGCACAGGCGACTATTGTGAAGGCTAATCAGACTCTTGGCTTAATCAAAAGAATGTTCACTAGCAGATCTCCAACTTTTATGACCAAGCTATACAATAGTCTAGTTCAACCAAGGCTAGAGTTTGGAATGTGTATTGCATGCCCAATCAATAAGACAGACCAAGCAGCTCTAGAATAGGAGGGCAAAAAAATGTATTAGAGACCTCTATGATGTCCCTTATCCATCCTGTCTCTGTAAGCTTAGAACACCATCTCTAACATATCATCGCAAATGAGGCAATGTGATAACAGCATACAAGCTTCTAAATGCTGAGGATACCATTCCTGGCCTTTTCCAACCAGACAATTCAAATAGAACTCCTGGTCATTCTCAAAATCTTTTCTGGAAACAAGCCAACACCAGACTAAGGAACAAGTTCTTCTCAAATAAGAGTTGTCAGCTTGTGGAACTCCCTTACTGAAAAAACAGTAACCTCTACCAGTGTGGATGCGTTCAAGTCATCAGTGGATAGGGAGTGGCTCAACAAACCGTGGTGCACCATTTGGGACACCACAGATGATGATTAACTATCATCACTGAAGCTGGTGGACACAGGATTCGTCCTATTGCTGGCAAGTGCGATTTAAGGTAATTTTAAGGTAATATGCTAGAAAATAAAGAGAGACTATTAAATATTTATATTAACAGAGTATAAAGATAGCAAAATAACAAATGCCCCTCTAGGATCAGAATTTTATCCTGAATCCAATTGTGACATTTGTTTTCATTGCAAATTCAATTTAAGCCCTCTATAGACCCTCAAAGATGATATATCTTTCTTTTATTTTAGATACAGCTTATATAGGCCTACCTGTGTTAGCCCTAGCACAAATCTTGTTAAAACTGGTTTACCTGTAGGTTAAATTGACATTAACAAAATCAAGAATCAATAAATGCATAGGAAATTTATAATATAGGCTCTATATTTGGGTAATGTTAGAGAGAATTGGTTAAACTTGACTCTGTGATGAGAATAAATGTCATATTTGGATTCAGGACCAAATTCTAATTCTAGAGACAAATTTGTTTCTGAGCTATCTATCCTACTCTGTTAGTATAAATATATTTATCAAGAGACACTTTTAGATTACTAATTTTATGTCAATTCTTATGATTTTTGTTAGCATTTTTGCAGTTCATCCCTAGTCCCCCTCTAATGGTCTCAAATGACTAATGATAGGTAACTTCAGTTGTGATGTTAATAACTCCTCTAATTCTGCCAGCCTTGTAGGCCTATAAGACTCATTACCAGTCAGCTACTGCATAGCACCTAAAGTTCTTAATCACAGCTATGATATATGTTGCCAATTACAGTACAATTACATAACAGTACAGTGGCTAATATTAACCACTGTATATGCTCTTTAGATGTTGCTTATTTTATCATTGATTAGAACAACGATGAAATTGCATGAAACAACCTGAGAATGTGACCATCCTTCTTGTCTGTTCTAACTTAACACTTGAAGCTTGTTTGGGAAAGAAGACCTCATCTTAAAGCTTTTAAGAATCATGCTAAATTTTGTATTGTGTGTGGGTGTACCTTTCAAGCCCAAGTATTTGTATATATAAAGTAAGACAAAACAAAGTTTAAGTAGTATCTTCATTTGGTTTGTTATAATAGTGCTCAGTTCCCTAAAAGTGTGTTACAATAGAAACAAATTATTAAAACAAATTAATCTTGATTCATTAGGGACCAATGGTGTTATCCCAGATTCATCTTGACTTAGGTATTATAAATATTTTCTTTAGTAAGATTTTAGTAAGTCCCATTTCCATTTTCAACACTTAGTTTCTAAAATTTTGCCTGCTAAAGCTTTGTAATTTCATACTTTTCCTGTATCAACTGATTAGTACTTATCATCTATGTTGTGATTTGTGATTACCTGGCATTTGTCATCCAGCTTCAGTTATTATTTCAGTTTTGTTTATGTTTGTCAATGGTTCAGCTCCCATATATAGTAATACTGAACAGATTACAAAAGATTCAAACAAATCTGATTTGGTTTCCAACCTTGTGTTTGTTTTAAGCTTCACTTCCTTATGATGCTTAATCTAAAGTTTATGAATTAGATATGTGTATAAGACTTTTAATAGTGTTGGCCATTTGCGAGTTTGGGAAAAGTTTGTCAAAGTTTGCAGTGAATCCTTCTGTTATAAATGCGCTTAAAATTTTAAAAGCAAAAATTAAAAGCTCATTGGTATAATAATGTGTTTCTTTTTTTGAATTTTGTACAGGGTTCTACAGTACTATACCAGTTCAGTATACCAGAACAACAGGGTAGAGTGCTCACACCAGTGTTTTATATTGTATATGCTGATGACCTGTTAGTTTTGAGCTGTATGAAGAGTACTTTGGCATTATCTGTACAATGTATTTCTATTATGTTTTGGAATATTGGTCTAGCTTTGAATGTTTGTAAATACAAATATGTAGTTTTTAATCTTAAATCATCAGTCCATAATTTGTCTTATTGATCCTCAGTAATTTGTGATGTAGCAACTTTATGTTACTTAAGGATACATCTGTTTCATACTTCTTGTTTTGTGACTCGAAGTCTTGAGATATGTAAAAGAAAAGTTGAAGATTAGATGTGCTTGTATTGTGGAAAAATCTCACACCAAGCTTTGGCTGAAATTTATTCCATGTTTTGTTACCATTTTGTGTTGTTTTTGACCAGTTTGTATTTGTTATTGAAGAATAAAGATTTGTACCAGATCTATATTGTAAATTTTTGCTATAGGGGAGATGGAACATGGTACCCTTTGTGAAGAAAATTTTATTCAAAAAGTCTGTCTTGATTGCATCCATTATGCCATCTGTCAGGTAGTATACACATGTTTTCTTGCAGACATCATAAAATATTTTTATCAGAGATTTTAGGTAAGAAGTTTTTCTTTGTTCTTTGAGTAAGAAAGAGGATCTGGTGTTCTCAACTTAGCTTCTAAATGGTTTGTTGTATGATAATGAGAGTGTTTTGTCAAAAGCTGTGTTCTTTTGGCTCCTGAACACTGTCAAATGATTGATTTATGTGGCCATCTAGTGATATAAAATATAACCTTTGTGGAAAGTTTCCTGCTTGTGTACTCTGGGACATGTGTTCCTGGGCACCCTGGGTCACTTTTTATCTGTTGTGGCCCTGGGTACCCTCATGTCTACATCAGGCAACTCAAGCCAAAGGTCAAGATATGAGATGGAATGAAGATCAAAATTCAAGTGGTATCTGTAATTGCCCTGTTGCTTTCATTTTCCTTAACATTCTTAATTTTGTCAGAATGCCTAAGAAGAGGAAGGTCAATTAATCTCTCTTTGCCTGGGATGAAGAAAACAAAGGCTGCTGTAATTGCCCACTTGAAAGATGGCTTACCACACATGGATCTCAGATCTGTGGCTACACTGTATAATGTTAAGAAGTCAACACTTTGTTGGTACTGTAAGTCATTTGCTGTATCATCAGAGGAAGAAAAAATGGCATTTTTCTTCTCACCTGCCTATGACATAAATAAAGTATTCCCTTCTGAAATGGAAGATTCTTTTAAATCTTATCTTCTGCTATCATTGCAAATGAACAATAAATCTACAAAAAAAAGAGGAAAAAAAAATTAGCAAGCAAAATCCCCAAAATCATAGGATCATAATGAAGCAGAAGGAGAATTCTGCTATAAGGGGCTCATAAAGAGACACACTAGAATTTCCCTGTGCAGACCAGAAAGCAGTAGCCTTCATCGTAATCTTAGATTCAGCCATGATGCAGTTGCCAGATTCTATGAGCAGCTGGAACAGATATACTCAAAGATTCATTTCCCAGCCGACTGCATTTATAACATGAATGAAACAGGCTTATTGAATGCTCAATAGAAATGCCCAAAGGTTCTGAGCCCTAATGGGGCCAAGCAGCTAGAAGAAACTACATCACAGGAAAGAGGAAAACTAGTCACAATGGTTGGAACTCTCAACGTGACAGGGAGCTTTATTCCGTGGCACCTTATCTTTGGAAGGACTTGTTTTGTGGAAAGGCTCATGGAGGAACAAAGGCTATTACTAGTGAAAATTGAGAATGCATGGATGATGACACAACTATTTCTGGGTTACTTTGGTCCCTTCAAAAGGTATATGCCATGCTCCCCTGAGCAGCCAGCTCTTCTAATCATGGATAACCATGATAGTCACATGAGCTATGACTTAATTTCTGCTGCAAAGGTGATGGGTTTGCAAATTCTTACATTCCCTCCACACCTATCATATAAGCTACAACCCCATAATATAGCCATCTATTCATCACTAAAAAGCTAATTTAGCAAGCTATTGAAAACTTGCTTAGAAACCATCCTGGGAGGTCAGTCATGGAATACAAAATCTCCGAACTTCTTGGGGTTGTATTCCCAAGCGCTTTGATGCTACTGAACATTTTGAGTGACTATTCTAAACTGGGAATTCATCCCTTCAATCCAGAATGTCTGGCAAGAATTTTATTCTGCTTCTGTTGCTCTCTATGCTGGCACGGATGACTCATTACTCTCAAGTGACCTGTAAGAGGCTCTCCTTGGTAACCTACCAAGGAGATAAAGCCTGGTGATTTTGTACTTGTTTTATATGCTACTAAGAAAAGTTCATAAAGAAAGAAAAACGAGCAAAAATGGGGTTTTTATAGGTCAAATGAAGATACTGAAAAAACGAAGCGAATATTAGAGAAATTTTAAATGATTCTAACACATATGAACAATTAGCTACCGATCCCACAGAAAAATTTGTACAGGAAGTCCGAAAAGAGCTTTCTTATCTAAAAGGAAAAGGTGAAATTACAGATCAGTTGTACAAAAGGTTTTACCCACGCGGTTGCACGTCCCCTCGCTTTTATGGTCTTCCTAAAGTTCATAAGCCCGGTGATCCACTTCGACCCATTGTTTCTTCTTTTAATTCTCCTACAGCAAAAATAGGAAAATTCTTATCAGTGATATTTTGCCCACTAATTCAGGCTCAAAAATCCTATATTAAAAATTCCGCTGATTTTGTTTCCAAGGTAAAGCAAGTTTTGGTTAAACCAAATACAAGAATTGGCAGTTTTGATGCAGATTCAATGTATACCAATTGTGATCCTCAAAAGGCCGAACTGTTTTTGGAGCAAAAACTTAATTCTAACCCATCTATATCAGAAAATTCTACTCTTTCGAATCAGACACTTCTTTCGCTTACAGCCCTTTGTAACAGAACTTCTTTTTACTTCCATTATAGAGGCATTTTTTATAGACAGAAATATGGGCTCTCCATGGGCGCCCCCCTTTCTCCAATACAGGCTGATATTTTCATGGAAGACCTTGAAGAAAGGGCTATTTTGCAAAGTTCTTGTAAGCCTGAGTTTTGGGTTCGTTTTAAGGATGACATTTTTTATTTATGGGAGCATGGTGACGAGTCGCTGGGTTCTTTTCTTCACTTGCTCAACTCCTTGGATCCAAAACTGAAATTTACTCAGGAATCAGAGATAGAGAGGCGTCTTCCTTTCTTAGATGTTCTGGTGCACCGAAATGATTCATGTTTCGAGTTTAGTGTATATAGAAAACCCACACATAATGACCGTTACTTAAGTTATTCCTCCAATCATTCTCCTGCTGTGAAAAGAGGAGTTGTCACTTCTCTAGTTGATATAGCATTGAAAGTTTGTTCAACACGTTTCTTGGATTTAGAACTCAACCACCTTAGAGATATTTTATTTGGGAATGGTTATCCAATTAGTTTAATAAATTCTGTAATTGCAAAACGCATTAAAAGATTATCAGATAGTTCCACAGAAAACACAAATCAAAGGGAAAATTCGGTTTATCTTGGTCTCCCATACATTAAAGGGATTTCAGACCACATTTCAAAAAATCTAAGGAAAAATAACATTTACACTTATTATAGACCCAGAAAAACTATCAGGTCCCAAATTTATTAAGGAAAAGACCCTATCCCGATAGGTGAAAACTCCGGTGTCTACAGAATTCCTTGTTCGTGTGGTCTTTGGTATATTGGAAGAACTAATCAGCGACTAACAGATAGATTAACTCAGCACTCTAGTTCAATTAATAATACACTTAAAAAGTGGAAAAAACCAGAAAATTTTGACTCTGCCCTTGCAGAGCACATTTTTGAAAAACCAGACCATACTATTTTGTTTAATCAAGCTAGTCTTATTTCGAATGATAAAGGTATTGTCCAGCACTACAGAAAAGCTGTTGAAATTTATAAATACCAACATTTAGGTCTAGCTTTAAACAGAGATTCCGGTGATTTAAGAATAAACGAGTCATATTTCGGTTTTCTCAAAAGAGAAGCCGATACTTTAGTGATCCCTGAAATAAACATTGAACCACTTTCCCAATCATCTATTCAAACACGTGAACAACCCCTTAGGTCTCAAAGGGTGTCTGCAAGAAATGCCTTAATTAAAATCCGAAATCAAATGACATAGTTTTCCAACTTATTTAATTGCTGGTTCGTTTTGTTTTTCGAGTGAATGAATTGATTCCTTTCCTTTGTTCAGTTGTTTGCTAGTATCCGTCGATGGCAGTTCATATTTTTTGGATTTTGTGCAAATCGCGGATATTGGCGAATAACTCGCTTTTATGGTTGTTAGGTAGTTGGTTTTAATTCTTTTAATTTTTTGGCTTTTATTGATACATCGTTTCGTTTCGCGCTGAAGAAGAGAGGCGTTTGTCCTCTCGAAATATTCGCTTCGTTTTTTCAGTATCTTCATTTGGCCTATAAAAACCCCATTTTTGCTCGTTTTTCTTTCTTTATGTGATGTCAGGCCAATGTGGTTTAAGAAATTATCTAAGAAAAGTTCAAAATATAAGAATGTCTGGCAAAGATTTTATTCTGCTTCTGTTGCTCGCTATGCTGGTACTGATGACTCATTACTCTCAAGTGACCTGTAAGAGGTTCTCCTCGGTAACCTACCAAGGAGATAAAGCCTGGTGATTTTGTACTTGTTTTATATGCTACTAAGAAAAGTACAAAATATAAGAATGTCTGGCAAAGATTTTACTCTGCTTCTGTTGCTCTCTGTGCTGGCACTGATGACTCATTACTTTCAAGTGACCACTAAGAGGCTCTCCTCGGTATCCTACCAAGGAGATAAAGCCTCGTGATTTTGTACTTGTTTTATATGCTACTAAGAAAATTTCAAAATATTATGCCAGCAAGGTCTTGGAGATTCAAATACAAGGATATAATGTGAACTTCCTGAAACAAAAGCTCCCTGCTTGGAAGTTCATATTTCCAGAGACAAAGGATAAGGCCTTCATGATGACAAGCAAAATTGCCTTGTGCCTGCCAAAACCTAATCTGAGTGATGGCACAGAACTTGCAGCAAAAGCACTGACCTTTGATGTCAACCTTTCACACTATGCTTTTGAGTGGATAATGTTACAAGCTTCTGTTTTATATGTTTATCATAATTGGAGTATTTTATAGGTTTTCAACAAATAATATTAGGTAAAAAGAGGTCTGTGTTCCAGAGTACCCTCCTGGTTATCCCAGAGTACCCAGGGGTCTTGGTATTCTAGGACAAAAGAACAGGGTTAGGAAAATTGTTGATACCAAAAAAGTTTATCAAGGGAATAAGCTGCAAAAAGCCCAATAAGTTCCATTTAAGCAAGTAGCAAGATCAAGTAATTTGACTAAAGCATTTTCCTGATATCTGTCATAAATTTGAACATATCCCAGAGTATCCATATCTCCCCTACATTCCCACTTCATATCATAATACATGTATTATTGAGAATTTTGGTGCCACTGGCATTAATTCATTTGAGCTGTTTATTGCTAAATTAATAAAACAGGATTTTAGTCCCTAGGCCCTAACCCCTCAACGATTCATCGAATTTTCACCTTAATACCCCCAGTCTTAGTAGCAGTAACAAATGAAGTTGTAGTGGTGGTGTTAGTAGTTGTGGTGTTAGTAGTAGCAATAATGTGCACTTTGTGACTTTTGGTCAATTGATCATTCCCAAAAAACTCCAACTTAATAGCCTAAGCAATTCCTGAGGTATGTCCTTTTGAAAACCTTCATGCTCATATTGTGTTGTTTTTTTTCTCAGTTTTCTCTGAAAGCTTCATCTGAATGCCCTCAGCTTTTTCAGACACCAAGGGTCAAACAAGTCCTCGTGGTTCTATTTATCTTCAATGACATCTCCTACAAAACAACTGTTGTAAGCAACTATATCTTGGATGTGACCATATTTCAGATGTGAGTGTGGCCACTTAAGATGCTGTGAAGGTCTTAAGTTCATAACGTTGAGGAGACCCCCCTTGAGGGGGGGGGTCTTTTCTTTCCCTTTATTTTGGAGTATGTTTAGATAGCACATAAAAAAAATTACAGAAAGGGATTGTTTACCCTAGTTTCAAAGCTTAATGATTCTGAGCTTAACACCTTCTATATAATTAAAGTTGGGTTTTCATGTGGGGAATGCTGGGGTGTGGGAGGGGGCTAGTTGCCCCCCAATCACTTTTGACTCTTATAAATTCCCAAGAACTTTAAAATTTAAAGTCAAATGATCTAGCTCCTATTGAAGTTTCTACAAAAAATCCTTTCATATAAAGCTCCTATGTAAAAAAAAATAAGTAAAATAAACTGAGTCCATTTTGCTCTCTACTTAGGCAGTGCAATTGCACTACAAAATTTGTATTTTTAAATATATGTTAACTTATTTTATCTGGTTTTTTTTTGTTTGCCTGTTTTGTTTGATATTTTTCCTGTTTGTTATTTTTACCCTAAAATTTGAGTGTGGATCTTTGAAGCTTGTGAAAGAATTCGTTTGAATAAAAACCTTATTATTATTAATAGCCTGATATAACATTTATTTGTTATGACCTCTTTACTATACTATTATTATATAGGCAATATTAGGTTTTCCCCTTTTTAAATTAAAAATCCTATCAACCTTATAGCCTATTGTTATAATGAAAAATATTTATTTCCAAATGCTTTTTCTCCTTTCCAAGAAAACCTAGCAATTCTTCCACTCTTTAAGGATTTTGTCTGAATGCTATGCATCTGATCCTAGTTCTGATTAAAAAATTACCTTCATTTTCTTCAACCTCCCCTCCCTTTTGCATTGGAAAATTGATCAACATGTGAAAATACTTTCTTTTAGTCGTTTTCACTTGCATTTTCTACTGTTTGAGTTCTGGAGGAATAAAAATCTCTTTGATTCAAACAATTACAATTAAAGAAAGGCTGCTTAGGTATCTCCAGACAGAAAAAAACAACAAATCTAATAGACTATATCCTTTTGAAATGTTTGAAATATCATTACATACCACTGCTCTTTAGTAGTTACGGTTTTACCCTTTTTTAGAATTTTCCTTGCCTATTGTTTAATTGAAAAACATACAACTCAAAAATACTCTTTTCTTCTCCAAAAAATCTCATAGGAGTCTTTCCATTTGGATTTTTTCAGAATATTATGCATCTGATCTTAGTTCTGATTAAAAATTTTCTTTTCTTTGACCTTCCCTACCTCTGTGTTTGAAAACCGGTCAACTTTTGAAAACCCTGCTTTTACATGTTTTACTGCTTGAGTTCTGGCGGAGTAACAATATCTGTGATATGTACTCCATGTCCAAGCAATGAAAGAAAAGAAAGGCAACTTAGGTATCTCCAGACAGGAAAACAACAAATTTAATAGACTATATCCTCTTAAAACGTTGGAAACACGATTACAAATACCACTGCTCTATCTGGAGAAGATTGTGATTCAGATCATGTTTCTGTGATGAGCACAGTGGCTAAAACCCAACTCAAAAATATTCCTGTAAAGAAAAAATAAGATTTGAAGACTCCCCACCAATAAACTGAATGAAGCCACCACACGCAAAGCCTTTCTGCAGTCACTAGAAGAGTTTCTGAGTCCTAGACTTGAATCACTTATATCCGCCAAATGACCCGTGACAGATCTTGATACTCTGATCAGGAAACTGAACTCATCACTCTTGGACATACCAAATGAAAATTCTTAGACCACAAACCTAAGACCAAGAGGCCTTGGATTTCTGATGAAATCCCCAAACTATGTAACCAAAAACAAAAGGTTTGCAACAAGGAGGGCTGGGAAAGAAGAAACATGCATATGTGTATACAATGGACAGTACAAAAAAAAGTTTAAAACACCTCTCATGGTCTAGATACAAACCTTAGACAGAGAGGCCTTGGATCTCTGATGAAATCTCTAAATGATGTAACCAAAAACAAAAGGCTTGCAACAAGGAGGACTGGGAAAGTAAATAGATGCATCTATGTATAAAGTGGACAGTACATGTACCTGTAACCCAACTATGCTATCAGTATTTTATAAACAAGAATGTATCCCCAGCCCCTTTCTTTGCTTAGTGATAAAAAAGAGGTCATTTACCTTCTGAAGATTAATAAAGCTCCAAACCATGACAACATCCCTCCCGAACTCAACTCCCCCCCCCACCCCATTTGTTAGAAGATATACGGCATAAAGATGTGATTGCTGTTTGGTTGACAGGCTATTTCCCAAAAACATGGGCAATGGCAGTCATTTTGCCAATCCACAAGAAAGACACTAAAAATGACTGCAAAAATCACTGGGTCACAAGCCTTACAAGTTAAATAGCTAAAATCATAGTAAGGATTCTTCTAAATTAAATTACAGCCCTGACAGATCATATCATAAGTGACTACAAGGCAAGATTCTCTCCTGGATAGCTTAACACTTTCCCTGAGGAATGCCCTGACGAGGACGGGGTGTAAAAGGTTGGAGCCATTATAGGTTTATTTCTCTCTTTATTGGGAATAGGGAAGGTACAATGACCTTGAGTACCCCCCCCCCCCCCCTCAAGAAAATTATAGCCTAGTAAACAACACAGTATTTGTACTGGGTTCTGTTAATGGATGATTCTTCTGGGTTGGTCTCTTTTGGTAGGCTTTTTTGGGCTGAAAAACCTTTTCCTAGCTAATTGATGTATTATGGGTTGCCTCCCCATAGTAACATAAGATTTGTTGGCATAAATATATAATGAGTTGGAGGTAATATGCTTCAGATTGTTTGTGCAGGATTTCAACTCTTGTTGATAGAAGAGCATCGCAAAGCATCAAAAACCATGTTGTGACCAAGATGGGCCAAGGTTTACACAAAGCCTCAATTTAATTGGAGGTCCCAGGGACTTCTTGCTATCCGGTTCTAAGCTGGTTTAAGTGCTTTGTGTAGACTTGAGAAGATGTGTTAGTCCCGTCCTGCACTAGTTCTGGGAACATTGCTTATCCTGGGGTCAAGATAATGTCAATGATCAGAGGCAACGCTATAGCGATGCCTATAGTAAAGGCCATACGGCTCCAATGTTTTATTTTTTTTCCCCAGAGGCACTTCATATGGAAGGGATCGTCGTAGAAACTTCAAAGGGGGTTCATTCGATTGGAAATCAAGAGTTCTAGACTTCTAGTGCTCTTTTTAAGGGTCAAAAGTGATTGGAAGGCAACTAACACCCCTTCCACACCCACCAGTTCCCCAAACACATCCAATTAAAATTTTGAGATAGCCATTTTGTTCAGCATAGTTAATTTCCAGATAGAAATTATATTTTGAGGAGGACACTCCCCAACAGCTCTCAGGGCAAGGGTTGTAAGTTATGCCCTAGGGGCATATAAGGTTTTTATAGAAAGCTTTGTCGTAGAAACTTCAAAAAGGACTCATTCGAATGGAAATTCAAAGGTCCATTGTCCTTTTTAAGAGTCGAAAGTGATTGGAGGGCAACTAAACCCCCTCTCATGCCCACCTTTTCCCCAAACACATCCAATCAAAATTTTGAGACAGCCATTTTGTTCAACGTAGTTGAAAATTTAGGAAATTAGGTCTCTGAGGATAACAACCCCGCCCCCCCCCCCACAATCCTCAGGACAAGGGTTGTAAGTTATGCCCTGGGGGAATATAAGGTTTTTATCGAAAGCATTGTCGTAGAAACTTCAGAAAGGGCTCATTCGATTGGAAATTTAAATGTCTAGTTCCATTTTTAATAGTCAAAAGTGATTGGAAGGCAACTAACATCCTTTCCACGCCAACCATTTCCCCAAACATTTCCAATTAAAATTTTGATATAGCTAATTTGTTTAACATAGTTGAAAGTTCTGGAAGTTATATGCTTGAGCAGGACACTCCCCCCAGTCTTCAGGGTAAGGGTTATAAGTTATGCCCTGGGGGCATGTATGGTTCTTATGGAAGTAATGCTTGTATAAACTTCAGAGAGGGCTCATTTGATTGGAAATTGAAAGTTCTAGTTCATTTTTTAAGATATCAGAGGGTAACTAGCTCCCCCCCAACCCTTTTTTCCCAAATGCATCCGATCAAAATTTTGAGATAGCTATTTTGTTAAAAATAGTTCAAAGATCATATAACAAAAATTCCGGTTTCAGCAAAACCCCCCAGGGCCCGGGGGCAGGCATTGTAAGTTTTGCCCTGGGGGCATATATGGGTCTTATGGAAGGGATGCTTGTATTAACTTCAAAGAGGATTCGTTTGATTAGAAATTGAAAGTTCTAGTTCACTTTTTAAGAGTCAAAAGAGAATGGAGGGCAACTAGCCCCCCCCTCCACGTCCTTTTTTTCTCAAACCCATCTGATAAGAACTTTGAGATATCTATTTTGAAAAAATAGTTCAAAACCATATAACGAAAACTCCGGGGTTGACACAGCCCCCCCCCCCAGGGCCCAAAGGAAGGCGTTGTGAGTTATGCCGTGGGGGAATATATGGTTCTTATGGAAGGGATGCTCGTAAAAACTTCAGAGAAGGCTAATTTGATTGGAAATTGAAAGTTCTAGTTCAGTTTTTGAGAGTCAAAAGAGGTTGGATAACAACTAGCTCTCCCCCCCCCCTCCAAGCCCCTTTTTTCCCGAATGAATCCGATAAAAAATTTAAGATAGCCATTAAGTTAAAAATTGTTCAAAAGTCAGATAACAAAAACTCAGATCTACTCGTATGAACTTCGGAGAGGTCTCATATGATTGGAAATTGAAAGTTCTTGTTCAATTTTAAGAGTCAAAAGATATCCGAGGGCATCTAGCCCCCTCCCAGGCCCCCCACCCTTTTTTCCCTAAGCCCATCCGATGATATTTTTAAATAGCCATTTCATTAAAAATAATTCGAAGGTCAGATAAGAAAAACTCTAAGATACTAAAAGAGAAAAGGAAAACAAACAGAAAACTATAAGATACTAAAAAAGTTTGACTCTGTTTCAGAACTTTATTTTTTAAAACAATAAAAAGCTTTAGCGTAAAGAGCGAGGCGTTGAGGAGGGGACAGCCCCTTTCATATACACAATAATTTCTGTTTGTTTTAAGTTTTAATGTCGCTCCTTACTTTCAGTTTAAAAAAACTTGTTTTTTTATTTAATTACAAAATAATAAGGCCTGGGTGCTGATAGTGTGGTAAATGAGTTTCTTAAATATGCTGGCTATGAGGTTAGAAATAGACTACTGAAGATTAGAATTCGATTTTTGAAAAGGGAGAAATACCTAGCAATCTTAGGAAAACTTTAATTTATCCCCTCTACAAGAAAAGTGATAAGAGTGAATGTGGTAATTATATAGACATTAGTCCAGTTTCTGTAGGAGGCAAATTACTTAGTATGAGGGTACTTTTTAGACTTAGAGATGCTGAAGATAAAGTTTTAGGAAAAGAACGGAGGGGAGGGGAAGGGAAGGGTAGATTATGTGTCATCCAAATTTTCACTCTTAGATTAATAATTGAGTAGTTTCTGAGTCATCAAAACACCTTTAATCCTCAGTTTTATAGATTATTAGCAGGCATTTGATTCAGCTGATAGAAGAGCTTTAGCGAACGTCTTATCCTTGTGTGTTACACCAGACAAATACATTAAAGTGATTAGTAACATGTACGAGAATAACATTGTTGCTGTTAAGGTAGGAAATAGGTTTGTTGCTGGTTTCATATTAAACCAGGAGTTATGCAGGGTTATGTTTTAATCACATTTATATGGATCATTTTGACGGAATTTGTCTTAAGGAGCATAGCAAAGGCAACGGGAGAACACGGAATCAAATAGGGAAGTAAAACTCTCCTGGACATTGATTATGCTGATGAGTTCAGCATCCTAGATGGAAATGTCAGCAAAATGAATTAAGGTTTAGAGATTTTGCAAGTTCAGGATGTAAAAATAGGTTCGAAATTTACCTTAAGAAGACTAAGTCGCCAAGGCTAGGAGTAAATGAAGATGAAAAGGTGGCTGTTGGGTAACGAGAAGATTGATTAAGTGGAGAGCTTCACTTACTTAGATAATATTATTAGTAAAGATGGTGGGTGCAGTGAAAATGCTGAAAGTAGAATAGCCAAGGCTCAGGGTGTTTTTTCAAGTCGAAAAAGGTTTGGAAGAATAGGAAGATAATTTTGCAAATCAAGATTAGGATATTGGAAGCTACAGTGGTTAAATATGGTTCTGAAGCATGGGCACTCCAAAAAGCCGATGAAGATTTGCTTGATGTTTTCGAGAGAAAGTGCCTACGGATTGTTCTGGGTACCCGGCTGAATGACCGTATTTCAAACTGTAAGCTGTACAAAAATGCTTTAGGTCTGGTATGCATATAAACCCAAAGAAGACAAAAGTCTAGCATACAAAAAAAATCCGAACCCATCAATTGTTTATGCCATAGTAAGTGGCGAAACTTTTGGATTGGCAATCAAGTTTGTGCACTTAGAGAGACTGCTATCATCAGACAATAACTGGTCCAATGACATAAAACAAAGACTTTCCAGAGGAAATGTGAGCTCGAAGAGATTGCCCCCCCTCTAAAAACAAGCATGTATCAATGCACCCAAAATCATGACTTCAAATCGCAAATCATCCCTGTTTCGATATATATCCCCAGCGCAACCTATGAGAACGTCTGGGACATAAGAAGAAATGAATTACTTCAGTATGAAATGATACTGAGCTTCAATTGTCGAATTTGCTAATATACAGGGCTACCACAGAGTAACTTGTTAAGTAAAGGTATTTATGGTTGTTAAAGCTGAATTTAGGTTCCTAAAGCTCCTTTCCTTGCTTTGAAAAAAAATTGTCGCCTGAAGGTTGCTGCAGTAACTGAAATCTATTAAAGAACGAACCACAGCCCAAAGTATCTGAAATAAAATTTTTATGTTCAATATTTTGAGGAAAATATAGTTTTTATTCAGATTTAGCTGAACAGAATTTGTAATTCTGAAAACAGATTTTTCAAAAGTTTCAAAAATCCCGAAAATCTTCAAACATGATGTCAAATCAAAATATTAAGTACCTAATGATATAGCATTTTGAAAAACATATAAGAAAGTTTGTAAAAAGATAAAGATCCTCCAGAGCCATTGCTGGCGCATAAGGCGTCCAATTGACTGTTCAGTTGCTGAGTTTCAGAAGCAATACTTTGTGATAGCAAGACATGGTTGGAGAAAGATTCTCAGCAGAGTAACTTTACAGGTGTTGAACTTTTAACCTTTTTATACCTCCAGTGACATATCTAAATTGCTTTTTATTGAGGGTGCATTGTGTGTTGCTTGGAAGTTACCCATTGCTGCCCAAAATGAATTACTATTTCAAAAATTTAAGCTAGTCCTCTTATCCTGGCTTTTATAAGAGCCAGGAAGGATTGATGATAGGTGGAGCAATATGATATAGGTTGGGAAGTATTCACAATTTTCTGCAGTCATACAAAATTGTCATGTCTATTTTGCATGGGTCTGCCAGTATTGAATGCAGTGTTTTTCCTCCTCCACAAGAATGCTCAGAAATGAAAGAACTTCTGGAATGAGCTCACTTTGAACACAAAACTATTTGCAGTAAATGGACTTGGTATATTTAGAGGGCATGTACAAGATGCTGCTGTCACTAAAGGTATTATAAAACCAGGAACCTCTACTAGAAAAATTCTGTTTTTTACTTGGAGCTACAAAAATCCTTGAAGGAAAAAAAAGAGAAAGAACAGCTGAAAGAGCAGCAGCTTGCAGAAAGTTTTTTGAAAAGACAGACAGTAGACATCCTGGGAAAATTTCTTTAGGAAAAAAGATACTTTCGACTATTAAAAAGGGCACTAGCCCTTTGAATTTCCAATCAAATGAGCCCTTTTTCAAGTTTCTACAACAAAGCTTTCAATAAAAACCTTATATGCCCCCATGGCATAACTTGTAACCCTTAGCCTGAGGGCTGTGGGGGGAGTGCCATCCTCAAAAATATAATTTCCGGACCTTTCAACTACTGTGAACAAAATGGCTATCTCAAAATTTTGATTGTATGTGTTTGGATAAATGGTGGGCGTGGAAGGGGTGTTAGTTGACTTCCAATCACTTTCGACTATTAAAAAGGGCACTAGCTATTCAATTTCCAATCAAATGAGCCCTTTTTGAAGTTTCTATGACAACGTTTTCTATAAAAACCTTATATGTCCCCGGGACATAACTTATAACCTTGTCCTGAGGACTGTGGGGGGTTGTCATCCTCAAAGACCTAATTTCCAGAACTTTCAACTACGTTGAACAGAATGGCTATCTCAAAATTTTGATTGGAGTTGTTTGGGGAAAAGGTGGCCGTGAGAGGGGGGTTAGTTGCCCTACAGTTACTTTCGACTATTAAAAAGGGCACTATCCCTTTGAATTTCCAATCGAATGAGCCCTTTTTGAAGTTTCTACGACAAAAATTCCTATAAAAAACCTTATATGCCCCCAGGGCATAACTTACAACACTTGCCCTGAGGGCTGTGGGGCAGTGTCCTACTCAAAAACATAATTTCTATCTGGAAATCAACTACGCTGAACAAACTGGCTATTTCAAAATTTTGATTGGATGTGTTTTGGGCAATGGCGGGCGTGGAAGGGGTTTTAGTTGCCTTCCAATTTCTAATCGAATCAGCCCTTTTCGAAATTTCTATGACAACTCCCTTGATACGAAGTGCCCTGGTATGAGAAAAAAATAATACATTGTACCAACATTGTTCTTTACTTAGGCCGTGCCATTGTGCTGCATATAATGATTTTCTTGCCTATTCATTGAGACTCACATATAGATTGGGAAGTATCCACAATTGTCTGCAGTCATACAAAATTGTCATGTCTATTTTGCATGGGTCTGCCAGTATTGAATGCAGTGTTTTTCTTCCTCCACAGGAATGCTCATAAATGAAAGAACTTCTGGAATGAGCTCACTTTGAATACAAAACTGTTTGCAGTAAATGGACTTGGTATATTTAGAGGGCATGTACAAGATGCTGCTGTCACTAAAGGTATTATAGAACCAGGAACCTCTGCGAAAAATTCTGTTTTTTACTTGGAGCTATAAAAATCCTTGAAGGAAAAAAAGAGAAAGAACAGCTGAAAGAGCAGCAGCTTGTAGAAACTTTTTTGAAAAAACTGACAGTAGGCATCCTGGGAAAATCTCTAGGAAAAAACATACTTTCGACTATTTAGAAGGGCACTAGCCCTTTGAATTTCCAATCCAATGAACCCTTTTTCAAGTTTCTACAACAAAGCTTTTAATAAAAACCTTATATGCCCCCAGGGCATATCTTATAACCCTTAGCCTGAGGGCTGTGGGGGGAGTGTCATCGTCAAAGATATAATTTCCGGACCTTTCAACTACTTTGAACAAAATGGCTATCTAAAAATGTTGATTGGATGTGTTTGGATAAATGGTGGGTGTGGAAAGGGTGTTAGTTGCCTTCCAATCACTTTCGACTATTAAAAAGGGCACTTGATTATGAGCAAATGATCATTTTAATTTATTTTTCTTTGGTTGAAGTTGAAAGGCATGTGCACAAAATTTCCGCTCTACTTGTTTTCCCCTTCAGACTAAGTTTCATTTTCTGCTTATTTAGTTCTTTTTCTTCTTGAAGTCTTTCTGAAAACAAGTTTTTTATCTGAAAGGGTTTATAGTGAAGTCTCTTTTTGAATCAAAATATTTCCGCAAGTCCCTATTTTTGGCTCTCCAAACCTGGTGCACTCCTGTTATATATCATTTGGAGTTTTAATATCAGTTGATGGTGAGGAGGTAAATTAATGAATTCGAACGTCAAGTTTACTGATATTTTGTTTGTCCAAAGATTCCATCTTTAGCATAATTTATAAATAAGGAAATAAAACTGTTATTATTTGGCTGTATCAAAAAATGCACTTTCAGATGATTTATATGCATTTTATGAATAACATTTATCAGATCAGTTGCACACAAGCATAATCCTCAAGGGCTGAGTGGGCGGGGAAATGATATTTTCTAAGGGAAAGGTCAAAATTAAAAGAAAATATAATTTTTTATGTCAGTATATTTAAAGATTTAGTCCTTTTGGGTGAATTCGAGGGGAAAATCTTCCCTTTCACTTGCCCTCTTTATGCTGGCTTGTCTACAACTAAATATCAGTTCTAAAACCACGGATTTATCCTATATGTGTGACTTCTAATTTCCCAAAAATGTTTATTTTTGGTATTCAAATTTCCCAAATATTTTACTTTTGAGTGTTTTATACAATTTTTCTTTTTGGCAGAAGGGGTCCTTGGGGAGATCCTTTGGATTATTTTTTCTGTCAGAAAGTTCAGTAAGTAGGTGCTGCCCTAACCTTCTCTTTTGTTTTAGGGGTTTCAAGGACTACTTGGATGAGCAATCTGGTCAAGATTTTACATCTTTTAAAAAAATAGCTTATGATGTCACATGTGAATTCAACAAAATCTCTAAGCAAATAATTGAAGTTGGGTCATTGTTGAAATCGATTGGCACTGGAGATGCCTTAAATGCTGCAAATTTAATTGAAATGATACAGGGCAAAGAACAAGAACAACTGGAGAAAACCATAGAGATGTTTCTCTCACAGAAGGATGAAAAAGACGAAATATTTAAGGAGTCTGGTTATTTTGGCTCAAAAATTGTTGAATACCGTGCGAAAGTGCAAGGAATAAGAGAATCTATCACAGAGAACACAGAAGAAGTGAGAATGATCTTGATGGATGTATAAATACAATCTCATTGAGAAGTTATGATAATTAAAGACTACATAAACTTACCAGTTGAATTTGGGAGTTTGAGCATTAATCTGAATGTCCCAGAAACTGATAGAGTAATTACAGTGTACAGTTACGAACAAACCTTGCAATTTGTAAAATCACTTAACCAAGAGCTGCATTTGCAGAAGACAGAAGAAGTGAGAATGATTTTAATTTACATTTCAAACAGACACTAATTGTAAAATAATGATAACTAAAGACTACAAACTTTTTTTTGAGGAGTGAGTACTAGTTTAAAGTGTGAGAAAATTTTGAGAAACATCTACTATATGCCATTGGGGCTATTGAAACAAACAATTGTAATTTAAAAATTACTAGAAATAATAGTAGCCATCACATCAAACATACAAGTGAAACTGATTTTAATTGAGATTTATAATCAGGGACGTAATTTTCTACGGGGTAGGGGGGGGCAACTGCCCCTCCCAGAGCCCAGTTCGCCCCCTACCCCATTTTGCATCCCCCCAGCTGAAATTTAGTTTCTTCAAAAATATTGTCAAAACTAAGATAAGCCTGCATAATTTAAGCATCCATAGAAACGCGTCAGTTTTCTTTATTATATATTTGCTACTATGGGACTACATGGATCATTTTTCATTTCTCAGTGTCATTTCGATTTGATTTGGTAAAATTGGCTCTAACTTTGCCCTCCCCCCCCCAGGATTTTGACGAAATTATGCCACTGTCTATAATAGACAGTATTTGTAGAATGGCTAAAATTAAAGATTTCAAAACTTATTCATTTGAGTTGTGAATAGGCATTAAAAATTCAAAATAATTAAGAAATTGCTTGAAATAATTGGAATGTGCAATCATTATACAGTTATTGCAGGGAGTACAATTATGAAAAATAATTGTAATGTACAAAATTATAAGAATCAATACAACAATCAGAGAGAACACAGAAAAAAGAGAATAATTTTAATTGACATTAAAATGAAAACTAATTGCAGAATTATTATAAATTAAGGCTAAAACTGTCCATTGAAGTTGAGGCTTTGCCATTAATTTAAGATTTGCAAGAGACAATTACAATGTGCAATTATTGCAATCATAACGAATACTTGCAAGGTGCAATATCGCAAGAAATTGGAGCAGCTGTCTCATAAAGCAGGGAAGAAGTAAGAATCAAATTGTTAGAACTTAAGGTGTGTTTCTATTGTCTCAATTTCTGCCAACATTTGTTGGCAACCTTTCATGGAACATATGACTTATAACAGCATTAAAAATGGAACGAAAGAATGTAAAAAGAATATTTAAAGTAGTATTGAAATCTTCAGAGCTAGTATAATAATAACAGACAAAGGTAGAAAACACATAAGCTTTAAATGATTATTTCTTAAATGAAGGATTTTACAAGTTTATATTTAGGCTTTTAATTTCTGACTTAAGGTCAAAAGCCATCAACAATTTTTTACAGAAATGTATTTGTTAATGAAAATCGTTGCTTGAAAGTCTTATTATAATGGCAAAAATCCACTTTTTAACAAGTCTCATAAAATGTATTAATTTATAGCACTGCAACTAGCATAGACTACTAGCATTAGAAATACATCCGCAGCATAGACACCATTTGGATTGTGGACTTGACGATGCTAATTTGCTATATGGAGCTACAAATTTTTTTGGATATACAAGTATGATAGTATAAATTATCTTCGTAAGCTGGACTCTCCACCATAACACTTCCCACTCTACTAAAATGAAACTTGCTTCTGAAAAAGTTGCATATTGTATGGTTCTCAATTTAACTACTGCTATAGGGGTTTCTGGTCGCTCTTGGATGTAGTAACAGAATATTAATCTAGAATTTATTGATCAACAAAAATCTTGTGGTAACAAGATTATCATGCAGGAGTTAATGCCAATTAAACTCTAGCGTGGATTTTGTTGGTTTTGCTTTTGAAAGATTTGAAGCCGATTACATTTTCGAATTATCTTTGTCCTCTTCATAAGGTAGGAAATACTTCACGCCAAGGTTCTTTCACTCTGACTTTGAGTTGGCTTCCAAGGTTTTGAAAGCTCCTCCAAATTAGGTTTAATTTGTTGGATTTATTAGCAACTAGCCTATTATTTGCTTTAAGGATGAGAGCTATAAATTAACCTGAATTGCCTTTTTCAAATTTGCTCTAAATAAGTTTAGGTTTTATAAGTTCTAATTTGAGTCCTCTCAAGTTTGTGTCAACAAAAATCTTTTAGAAGGCAATTTAAATTAGCATTAAATTCTTGCCTTCAAAACCTTGACTTGAATCCATTGCCTTTGAAAACTCTAAAACTTATAAACTAACTAAATTTTCAAATCGACTTCTAATAATTTGAAAGCCAATTTTAGTTGTTTTTTTTTCTAGGCAGTATGATTGCTTTTAATTTATGTCTACCAAAAAAAAATATTTTAGTCAAAAGCAGTAATCCTGGTTTTGAAAGGCGTGTAAAGCTGAGGTAAAAACCATTGTAATGTTTCGATTTTTAATTTATGTCTTAAGCTATTAAACATCATTTCGAAAATTTTATGTGCTTCTAAGTCTTTAAACGTCAATTCGAGTCCATATAGGATAGAATCCTTTAGAAGTTAATTTAAGTCGGATTCAATGGCCTTTAAAAATATGAACTTAACCGTTCTAACAGTTGGAAGTCGATCAATTTTAACATCCAATTAGAAAAATATATTTAAAGCCAGTTTCGATCCAAATTAGTCGGCTTGATTTACCTTGAAACCAATTATGTTTGCTTTTTAAAAATAAACAGCCAAATAGTTGTATTATATTCTTAAATTTGGTTAACATGAAAAAAAAGCCAAAAATTGAGTGTATTTGATTTGCTGTACAGTACTTTCAGGATATGCAATAAAAGGGCAGTTTCCAAGCATGAAGGAACATGTGGTGCTTTGAAATAAGATAATAGAAATTAAGGTTGGAATCATGCAGTTTTCCATGTGATTCGTAAAACCAATTAGTAAAAGTAAGTCATGTCATATGAAGACTTAATATTGAGTGAATTAAGTGCTCCAGCAAATTCATCCTGAAGAAAAAGCTTCAGGGAGGCAATTTTACATGAAGAAGTTTTAGAGTACTAAATGGTAAGAGTACTTATTTAACAAGAATCTGAATGCTATTTTTTGTGAAGGTTAGTGAAATCGTCTACTTTCTTATCACCAGTGTCAATGGAGATCGATACAGGAGAATATCTTATTTGTGGTCACTTACTGGCTACTTGCCATCAATTAGTTTACTGATTTAATGGAGAATCTACTACAGTGGGTGCTCAAGCTAACTCTTCAACTGAAAGCAGTCCTTTCGCTTTTCTGTATACAAGTCTTACCTTAGCACATATACTTGTGCCAATTCGTTAAAAAATTAGTGCTTGGGGGAAAGTTTTATTTTCAAAATCTAGGGGGCGGGGGATTTTTATGTTTTCCAATTTTTCTTCGTTAGCTGCAGGTCTTAAGTTTGGAGAAATTGAAGAAGTAAATGAGTTAAAGCATCTAGGTACTATACTAACTCAAAGTGGTGGTTACGATAGAGACGTCATCCTTGGAGTTGCATACGCCGGTACGATTTTCTCAGTGAAATAACGTTTGAGGATCTAGTAAACACTCTCTGAAGTTGAAATTGTGCCTGATCAACAGCAACTTAATCTCAATATTAACATATGGATGTGTATCCTAGGGATCTTGAGAAAAGGGCACTTGGATTTGAAAACAATTACCTCCAAAGAATACTTGCGGTTTGTTGGGTCTATGGTTTGGCCTAGCCCCTGGATGATGTTTCTCGCCAAGCAATCTCAAATGACCGACGAATTCTAGCTTAGAAAGTGGCTATACTGGGGCTATGTGTATCCTAGGGATCTTGAGAAAAGCGCACATGGATTTGAAAACAAAAAAAAAAAAAAACCAAAAAAAAAAAAAAAAAACAGGGACGACTTCCGTGTGATGTTTGGTGCTGGACTCCTCTGAGCCTCCGGAAGAGTAATGCACAACGGATCACCATTGGCTGCTCATTTGAAGGTGAGACAAAGTAATACGAGCATACCAGAATGAGCCGTGGTCTCTGGCTCAGGATGATCTGACGTTGAATTCAACTACCCTATAGGTCATTAAGTGTTGGAGGATCGAAGTCCAAGTAATTCTATAATGAAAAAAAAAAATTGTTGCTGAAATTCCAAAGAAACGTATTTTTGAACTCCAAGGAGGGGGGGGTCACTATTTTTGGTTCACTTGAAGGTGAGTCAAGAGTAATACGTTCATACTGAATGAGCCGTGGTCTCTGGCTCAGGATGATCCGGCGTGGAGTTCAACAATTGCTACCCTATGGTCCATTAAGTGTTGTAGGATCTAAGTCTAAGTAAGTACAACGAAAATATCAAGAAAAAAAATTGTTAGTGAAATTCCAAAGAAACGTAGATAATTTCGGAGACCACACTGCCTTTCCATGACGATAAAATAAAAGTTCAAAATAGGGATAAAATCCTTTTTAATAGACAGTGTATAATAAATTTCACAAAATATGCCAGACATTTCGGTCACATATACAGTGATGACGGTCACTGTATATGTGACCGAAATATCTGGTATTTTTTGTGAAATTTATTATACACTGTCTATTAAAAAGGATTTTATCCCTATTTTGAACTTTTATTTATTTCCAAAGAAACGCATTTTTGAACTCCAGGGGGGTGGCTGGACGAAGGGCGATCTGGAACGATTGGGGCCTGTATTTGAAAGGTACCCGCGTTACTATCAAAATGAACAAAAAGAAAACTCGGAATTGAAAGCAAATTTCTTTTGATGACAATTTTAGGTCACGGGATAAAAAGTAAAAAATGGAGCTGACGACAGAGCAGTGATACACCATCGAATTCTGCTTTTTCTTGGGCAAAACTGCTTCAGAGACTCTTGCCTTGATTGAGCAGGCCTATGGAGACTATGCCATGTCGAAAGCCCAGGTTTTTTGTTGGCTCAAGGACTTCAAAGACGGGTGGGAGACAGTTCAGGAAAAAGATCGATCTGGACGCCCTTTCGACAAGTTCATCGGATGAAAACGTGTCAAAAGCTTAAGGAATCTTGGACTCCGACCGTCGGTTGAGTTTGCAATTCATAGCGGAAGAACTTAGCATGTGCAAGTCGACGGTACACAACATTGTAACCAAGAATCTCGAGATGAGAAAAGTTTGTGCAAAATTGGCGCCAAAAGTGCTGAGTGATGAACAGAAATAATGACGAGTTGACCTGTGCGGTGAAATGGTGGAGGTGTAGAAGGTGAAGCAGACTTTCTAGATACCATAATAATAAGCAACAAAGCATGGGTTTTCCAATCCGAACCTGAAACCAAACGACAGAGTTCCGAGTGGCGCACAAAGGGGTCTCCACGCCGCAAGAAGAGAAGAATGGTGAAGTCAAAGATGAAGACCATGTGCATTGTCTTTTTTGACAACCGTGTGGTGGTACACAGCGAGTTTGAGCGGCAAAGACAAACTGTCAGTGCTGCTTTCTACAAAGATGTCCTTGCGTGACTGCACTGAAACGTGAAGAGGAGACGACCAGAGATTGCTGATTAGTGGAAGCTCCGCCACGACATCACTCCAAGCAACATCGCCTTCAATGTGACGTCGTACCTGGCCTTGATAGGGGTTTCAACTTTACCACAGCCTCTATATAGCCCTGATTTAAGCCCGGCAGACTTTTTTCTGTTCCCCAAATTGAAAACCGCCATGAAAGGTCGCCGTTTTGATGATGTTGCCGCCATCCAGAAGACCGTAAGCAACTCTGTAAAAGGCAATTCAGAAGCTGACTTCAATGGAGCCTATGAATCATGGAAATTGCGCTGGCAGCAGTACATCGACACCCGAGGAAACTATTTTGAAAAATTTTGGGTTGTTATTGAAATCGGATGAATAAATTCCTCTTTATAGAGTAAGTCTGATTACTTTTTGGACGCACCCTGTATATCCTTTATAATATAGAAAGCTGACGCAACAAATAAGAGATTATTTAGTTGTAAAAAGTTACTTACTTACTTACTTAACTCCCATCCGGCCGGATTGGCCAACTTGGGGCTTCTCCTCTGACAGAACTATGGCAAAGCTTCTTATACGATTCCCTTTTCGCTGCAGTCCGAAGGAGTACAGATAGGGGATGGCTGGGAGAGTTTTCCCTCCAGCGCTTGGGAGGTCGTCCTTTTGGCCGGGAGACATCAATCCTTCCTTCAAACGCAATTTTTGGAAGTTGGGCTGGGGACATCCGCTGAACATGGCCTAACCATCGAAGCTGTTGAAGCTGGATGGTCTGCATGATGTTCTGGGAATAGTTGAGCGAAGACAATAGCCGTTCGTTTGATATTCGGTCAAGGTAGGTGATGCCAGCAAGCTTCCTGAGGGATTTTGTTTCAAAGGCCGCCAACCGGCGTTTTTCTTCTGCTTTCAAGGTCCATGTCTCTGCTCCGTACGTTGCTACTGGAACCACAAGAGCTCGAAAAAGGCGTGTTTTTAGTTTCAGCGACAGATGTTTGTTTTTCCAGATCGATCGCAATGACTTGAAGCATGCTGAGGCAAGGGCGAGGCGTAGTTTAATGTCTTTTGAGGAGTCGTTTGTGGACGTCAGCTCACTTCCTAGGTAAACGAAATGGTCAACCCACTCGATCTCTTCCCCCTGGATCATAATTTTGCTGGGTTGAAGGCCTGTATCTATATGCCGCGTTACCTTCATGGCTTTTGTCTTGTTAGCATTGATTTTCATCCCAAAGGAACTAGCTGCATGATCAATATCGTTAGCGCTTGATTGCAGTTCCTCTAGTTGTTCGTTTAGGCGATTAATGTCATCGGCGTATGCAAGCAAGTCAAAGAGGTGTCCACTCATGAGTGCTCCCGTGTCATTGGGCACCAGTGCCAGTACAACATTCAGGAATAGGCAGAACAGAGTGGGGGGGAGTAGGCATCCTTGCAGCACTCCTGAAGAGGTTGAGAATTGTTCAGTAAAGCCTTCGCTGGTCTGCACCATGCTTATCGACTTCTCGTACTTGCTCTTGATAATGTCAATAATGTCAGTGGGAATACCGTAGTGTGACAGGATGTGCCATAGGCCATCTCGCCAAATTGGATCGAAAGCTTGTTTGAAATCGATAAACAGCTGGTATAGCTCTTTCCCGAATTCCAGGTATCTTTCCATAATCTGTAATTCATAAAGAAGAAAAGTTTCTTGGCTAGCTTTTGAAGCAACGGCAAGCCAATCCTCTCTGCTTCTAGCCGGGACCGTTGACACCCTCGAGTGTGTCTTCCGCTCTTCGCAGTTGTCCTCGCTGGGAGGATCATCCCACTTGGCATCACGGCGTCACCAAGCAATTTATCCCATTACTGGGGGTGAGTTTAACGTCTTCGGGACATATCCACGCGCCGGTGGGCCCAGCAAGATCGCTATCAGAGGGGCTCACCTCCTCCTCTGTCCGTATTTACATCCCCCAGACAAGGGTGCACCGGCTATTTAAGACCCCCAGAGACTGGGTCCCTCCTTGGTCCGCGCCCTCTTATTTAATATTCGAGGGTATCCTCCATATCTGAAGGATGTTCCCCTATCCACCACCTGGGGACGCGCCGAAAAGGATGGAACATACTTTTCAAAAGTGTATGTGCATAGAAAGCTTACGACTGCCGAAATAATTAGCCATTTTTGGATAAGTTGTAAAAAGTCCTGCAAGAATTATCTTAAATGAGTTTCTGCACAAAAAGGATGGAACATACTTTTCAAAAGTGTATGTGCATAGAAAGCTTACGACTGCCGAAATAATTAGCCATTTTTGGATAACCTCTTTTGAATCAGGAGACTAGAGCCTCGTTCGATTTACTTTATTAGTTAACTAATAAGTAGATTTTGCCGCTTTTTTTGCAATTCTTAGTTAACTTTGAACTTGTTTTTACGAAGAGATTCTTAGCTAACTGAAAAGTTGACTGTGAAACTATTATTTAGAATTCTTCGTTGCTAGATATCTACAAAAAATTTCTGGCGAAAAATTCAAACATGACAGCTCATGTTTACCTCTTGCAAAATATAATGATTCATCTTGGATTTCCCAGATTGAATGATGCTGTTGTTTATTTAAAGGACTCACTCAGCAGCTTTGTTTATAATGCTGGAGTTTACTTTTCTTCTTGTGAAAGGAAACAAAACGTGTAAAATTTGCACATAAAGGTTGATTTCTTTTTAGCCAAGATGATTTTGGCCTATTTCATTATTTTGACAGCTTCTTAAACCTGATGGTCTGTCCCTAATGTCTTGTACGGCTCAAGTAAGAGCCACTTTGAATTTTCAGCCAGACTTTATCCTACTTGCAAAAGCCTAGTAAATTTTCTTAGATCACTTTTTGGCAAATAAAACCCTGAAGGTGAAAAAGTAGACTTGTTAGTTCTGTTACTATTTTGTAACTAAGTTCTGTTAAATCGAACGCAACTTAGACTATTCTGTTTTTAATGTTGGCCATTCAGTATCGGTGGCTCAATTGCATTAGCCACTAGGATTTAATAACTGTCCAAATATATATAGTAAATTAGCCACACTTGAAAAGTCACAAAATCATTTGGTAGCTATGTAAAATGTACAGAGTTTCAAAAAAGACTTTCTGATGAACGAGCAATAGGCAATGTTCATTAGAAGCTGTTGAACCAAGTAGAAATTTGTTTGTACAAGATATTTGAAAGATTATTTTCTGTAGTTCAGTTTTTAGGAGAACGTAATATCGCGTTTTGAGGAGCCCTTGAAAACCTGGCGATGCACGAAATGGAAAATTTTGAGTTATAATTGAATTACTTGGGATAATTAATCCAGCAGTGCAGATCATATACAAAGAACTGCCACAAAATAAATTCACCAGAGTTATTTAAACAATACAAAATAAAATATTAAACTTAATAGGCACAAACTAAAAAAATTTAAATTACTGATTGAATAAAGTATAGAATATATTTTGCCGTTGATTGTACTCCAGATGTTAGACATCAGAAACAAATGTCTCTTAGATCAAAGTGTAGTAACTTTTATTTACAGCAAGACATCAACACTGTTAATAAACGAAAACTCAAAGGCCTTACGGCATACTTAAGCGCATTACCTGTTACAAATAAACGAAAAATCACCACGCAAACTTCATTTGCAATAATTTAAAAGGCTACATCTTTAAAAAATAAAACAAGAGAAACAAGAACAATCTGACATTACTTCTTCCCAAAATGAAACAAGAAAAAAAATAACCTGAAACTATAATGTCGCAACGTGATTCTTTAAAACATTAAAAAAACAGAACCTGATCAGAGCACTTTCGAATCGGTAATTGTAAATTGAGTATCGGTAATTGTAATTGTAAATTGTAATTGAGTTCCATATTTTTGGTCCCATGTGACGAAAGCTAACATTGGCCCTAGTCGTAGGTCGCAATTCAGATGAAAAATGTGATCTATGAGATATGGGGTAATTATGATATTGCGAGTTTGTCGTAAAAATTGTAAAAAAATCTCGAAGGAAGTTGATCAAAAGCAAAATCACGACACAGGCGGGAAATAGAAATCAGATGGGTCTGAATAGTCGACAATACACCAGAAGACTTAGCATCATATATGTCTTGAATGAAATATTGCCATGTTCGAATATTGCTGTATATGAATGATTCATCAATTTCATACGTGCAGAGCATCACAGAAGAAAGTTTATCTTTTCTGTTAAAAAAAGGAAATAAAAAGATTAGGACTTGGGGGGGGGGGTAGGGATCAGTCAATCAATATTGACCGGTTTCTATAAAGCTACTTAGCACAGTAGCTTACTTACCACACCCAAACTAACAAATTACTTCAAAACCAGAAGATTAAACATGGGTATATTGGTGACTCACCATTGTGGGGACGGTACTGGCGGTTTGCCGGTGCGACGCTAAAAAATTTTTTTTATGTCGGTGTGGGTTTCATTGGCAGCGAGGCACTGGACTATATGATCTGAACTTTTTCATAATGATGAGGGAGTAAGCTTTGGGAAGATTGGGAAGATAACCTTTGGGAATTGGGAAGAATGTTGAACTGTGTCTGAAAATTGTCTATGGTTTAAAGAATGGTTTTATAATAAATAGAAAAACTGCCTTTTATTCACTTTCCTGAAAATGAAGAGAGTTCGTATTTTGTTATTTAAAAATTGTCAGGTAACATCAGTGATGCCACTTATACCGCACTTTGTGGTATAAAACTGCAATTTCGAAAGAAATACTACAAAATTTTCTGGTGATACCGCATATCGCAACTCAACCGCTAAATAACTTTGATCGCCGCATATATGTCGCGGAGCAGCATTTACACCGGATAATGTCACCGTAAAAAAAAACTGCAAATGTTTCCTCTCAACTTCTAATAATAGATGATAGGCTAGGTCACGGAAGAGGTGGTGTGGAATTCAAACTATTAAGAATTGTTCGCTGAATAAAACAGTAGCCAATATTTTGTATATCAGGCTTGTGCCTGAAACTGCTTTGTTTCGGTTTTCGCATCTCTTGTGAAAAGTGAGGTATAAAGATCCTTCGAACTTTATATATGAAGTATCATGAGGTCTTCATATATTCGAGCAACTAACTCTTTCACAACCAATCCGCACAATGAAGCAAATTATTTTTCTAATAACAGCGCCTACGTCAGATATAACGGACGTTATTCCAATATGCAGATTGAACCGAGTGATATCATTGATGGCTGTTTTTGGCCAAAATCACTGAATTTGTCGCTCCACAAGAAATTCATATGTAGAAGCTACTAAACCAATTCTAGATCATTTTCCCTTTTCTGGAATTGTCTATGACTATCTTCAGTTTCTAACCCAAAGTTGTAACTATATATAAAAGATTTCTAACCTTCATCGAATCTTTGAGTACTATGATCCTTGTTTATGGAGTTGCCAAAGGCAAAGATGGAGCAGGAATGGCGGTCCAGATACAGGGTAACTTTACCTGAATATTTGATAGCGAAAATTTGGGCAACTTCGCTGCCATTCTGTCAAATTGAAATCTTCTGCTGGAATAGTACTGTTTCCAAAGGGTTGGAAAAGTATTTCATTACTAATATCAAATTTCATTGCTGAACGTCTTTTTAGTTTTCAAAGGAAGTAAAAAACTGTCGGGCAAAATTGTCTTAGTTCAAAAACTCTTTCTCCAACGTTAAATGCCAAATTTGGCATGAAACGGTCTACAAAAAGGTAGTTGTAGCCATGACAAGGTCCATAAAATTGTCATTATTTACTGTGTTTTTTCCTTTCGCTTAGTGGGTATGGAATATGGGGGGTGGTTGCTCTTTTCTAATATTTTCGTGCAAATTTCAGGTTAAAAACTAACTCTTTGAAAAAACAGACTTTAGTATTCACTTACAAGAAAAAGTCGACGTATTCGTATTACAGGCATCAAAATATATCGCAAAATTACCGCATTCGGCAGGAAGAAACCGCAAAACATCATTTTTCACTCGACTGGCGCCGCATTTGGTACTCGTATAATGGCAACACAGAGTGGTACAAGCTTTTATATATTCTAAATAAAATCATATGATCATATTATAAAATTGTAATCATAAATTGTCCTCCTGACCAGGAAGCTATTCAAGAAGAAACGATAATCCTCAGCTTCAGAGCATTAATTTTTGACTGTGTAGATAAAAGGAGTAATGAAGTGCTAAGGATTTGGGAAAAAATTATAGCAGTTGTATTAGCCTAGGCTAGTAGCTATAGCCTATTGTAACATTTGCAGAGTGCCTTTTAGTTAGTTCAACATTCACCTCAATATGCCCTTAGTCAATTGCTCATCCCCCTCATAATTCCTGTAAAGGTCTAACTTAATACCCTCAGTTATTCCTTAATTTCTTTCATTTGGAAACCTGTTACACACATCACATGTATTGATTTAGTTCATTACTCCCCTCAACATTTTATGAAAAATTAACCTGAATTTACTTGGTCTTTTTGAACACAAAAGGCCAAAACCTACCCTCTTTCCCAGTAACAAATACTATTTATAAACAATGGACCAGTTGCATAACTTACAGCCCTTGTTCTGAGGGCTCTGGTGGGTTAACAACACCAAAGACATAGTTACTGGACCATTCGAATATGCTGAACAAAATGGCTATCTCTAAATTTGGATTGGAGATTTAATGGGTTTTGGAGGGGGCTGCTTGCCCTCAAATAACTTTCAATTCTTAAAAAGGGCACTATAACTTTAAGATCTCAATCAAATGGCATCCTTTATAAGTTTCAACAAGAACTCTTTCAATACAAAGTGCCTTGGTGAAAAAGTATAAATAATACATTGTCTCAACTTTGCCCTTTACTTAAGCAGCCCTATTGCACTGTCTATGATTTAGGTTGAATTTTATCATCCTTATTGGGTGTTCCTCTAGTAACCCATTTGATCCTGTGTCTTTTTTTGCAAAATTCAAGATAGATAAAAGTATATTTTTCTTTCCTTTTGTTGGCTGAATGCTTACAGCAGGTATTAAATTTCTTGTAGGCAAATGTTGTGGTACTTGAGAAATTCTTTTTACAATCCTCATCATGGATTCATCTTTCCACACCCTTTCTCTTCTATCTGCTTCCTGTTTTCATTCCAGGTAACTCATAAATTTTTTTAGATTTTTGCAATCCCATACTTGAGTTTACAATAGCACAACTATTTGGGCATTTAGGAGTCCTCTTTTCTATTATTTCATTCTCTGAATTCCCTAGTTGCAGCTAGTGTTGTAAAATTATCAGGAATAAAAAAAATTGTAAAATAAGGTAAAAAAAGGTAAAATAAGGCACTCTCTAGGAAATAAAGGGCAGAAATGGTGTTTTGGAGTTGACCTGTAGCTACAAGACCAGTTGTGCATTTTTTTAATAAGCATCACTTACAGCTTTTAATGAAATTTTTATGGTTCTGGTTTTCATGGGCTTAAAAAAGCTAATGCCCCTTTATATAGATTTTATCAATTTAATTAACTGTCTAGTTTATCCCTCTGGTAATCTTTTTGCCTAGGATAATATCTTAGCAATTACACAGTGCCTGAATTCAGACATCTATTTTGTAAAAAAAGAATAAAAAAATAAGTTAAAATTACCATTATTTGGGAGTAAAATCATATTAGTAATTTTTTTCTATATTTAAACCTAAGCAATGTTACCCTTATAACCTTGCACATTTGAATAGCCATGTTCAGCCACATTCCTCATATCATATACATGCTATTTTTTGTTTATTTATAAAAGTACTGAATACAATTAAAAATGATGTTTGTAACACTTTGATGACTTTGATTAACTAAGCACTGGATTATAAGAGCAGAACTTTCAATCATTTTTAGTCCATTAAGACTGTCTTCAACAGGATTTGCTTGCAAATTTAGCTCCTCTCTTTTAGAATTAGATTCTGATTCAGGTGTTGTAAAGTGATTTTAAGGTATTAAGGTGGTGTTGTGGTTGATATCTTTATTTCTCCCTTTATAGGGGAGATAAACTATGGCCCTAAGGTAATTAAACTTTGATAGTGTGCCTTAGGCTATGACCTGACTAATGAGGCACACCAGCTGGGAATATCTGAGGGACTAAATTTAGATTGTAGAGAGGTTGGCTATAACACAATACTTTTATTCAGCTAATGTACACTAGTAAAGGGTTTGATAATATATATTTTCTGCTGGGTCTGGCTGTCCCAGGGAGACAACAAATATCACAAATTTACAATAAGATACTTTAAGACACTTGCAATATTCCAAGGTATTTTTAAATCAACAGACCAGAGGTAAGTCCAGCATAAAGTTAGTATCTCACACTCTGTCCCCATAAAATGTATCTTTTATACATTTTAGCAACCACACCTTATCAGCCCCATTGACGTATATAGCAAGGGAGTGGTGATTTCTCAATTTCCTATTAAGCATACACCTGCCAGGATATGTTCTTTATCTTAATAAAAAGGGGTATTTCTAAACTTTTGTATTTGGGTCTTAATATTTACTAAATTCCAAATTGACTTAATTAGAAAGTGTCAGCACAATACTCCCTATTTTGAGAAGAGTTGCCCTCAACTCTCATTATTTTAATTTTAAAACAACTTGATTTTTTTTTACATGATTTACTGCCATTTTTGGGTCATTCTGTGCATATATCCTCAATGGGTTTCTTCAGGGTCATGTTTATGGTCAAATATATGCCATGACCTTTTTTTCAAGGATATGATTTTTTTTGAATTTATCCTTGTTTCTCATTTCTATCTTTTTCTTTTTGTCTTTCAGACTGTAAAATTCTTTTTTCACCCTCATTCTTATATGCATCTTCTGTTTTAGTTTGACCCACATTGGCTTAAGCAATATATTAGTGGTTCTGCTTAAATTAGATTTAAAGTTTTATTAGAAACTCTTTGATTAATTGAGTTTAAATTTAATTCCCATTAATAATTTAATTTACCTGGGTGATGTGGTTAGTTTACCGTTTATTTTCCAAGGTTGGAAATGCCTTGGATAAATTACACATAAAAATTTTCGTTTTTAAATTTTCACATATTTTTCCAACAAGCATTTTCACATATTCTTTCAATAATATAAAGCCATTTAGGCTACATAGCACATTCTTTGATATTTTCTATGCCTAATTTAAGTTCTGATTTTGTCTCACTTTATGATGAACTGGAAGCAATGTTTTCTAATACTGCATACAGTTTCCAAAATATTAGTTGACCAGTTATGGTTTGGTTTCTGATGGTGTGAACTGTTGGTATCAGGATACAATTGAACTGGCTTTGAAACTTGCTACTTTCCAAAAATGCATCAAAAAATGATTGAAAAAATGGATTCAAATAGATGTTACAAAAAGTTTGGTTTCCAAAAAAAAACTAAGGCTGTATCTAAAATAAATATTCACATTAGAATACACGTAAAGCATAAAGTGTTACATATATAGTAAAAAGAAACACTCAACTTTGTGTATATCACTGCATTTTTATTTTTTTTAAGCAAGAGGTTAATTACTTTTCCCTCTTTTTACTCTAACCATAATATGCCACTTAAATAGAAACATTATGTTTCTTGCTGGCGATTTCTTTCATCATCCTTTTCAACTTCATATAGAATTATAAATCACTTAACGGATTATTTCACAGTAAAAAATATTTATATGTTGACTATAAGTCACAAAGCTTAGACATGACATTAAACCACTAGTTAAAACTTAAAGTTACTTCTAAAAATAAAAACATGGTATGTACACAAGCAAAAGATACATTTAGTTATAGTTTTAAAAGTTATTTTAAGACACTATATAGCAATAAAACTAAACAAGACACATTTTTTTTAAACAAAATGCTCAGAATACCAATTCACTATATTTATATGGATATTTT
>JAQQPU010002146.1:18205-71484 GCA_029168905.1 Artemia sp. Kazakhstan ARC1039 | reverse complement strand
GTAAAATCCAGTTTATCAATGTCACGAATAATTAAAACATCCAGAAACGGCAATTTATTTGCATTTTCAATTTCTAAGGTAAATTGTAAATTTCGGTCATGTGTATTAAGGTGATCTAGAAAGAACCTAAGTTCATTTTCCCCAAAATTCCAGAGCGATATTACATCATCCATATAACGCCCCCAATATACATGTTTTAAAAAATATGAATTTAAGGCCCAATTTTCAAGGTGTTCTACATAAATTTTCGCTAATAACCCGGATAGGGGCGCACCGATAGGGAGACCATTTTTTTGTTGATAAAAAGAATTACGGAACTGAAAATACATTGAATACTTATTATAAATTTTGACTAGGGACTCAAATATAATTTACCTTCCATATATTCCAAAAGTCAATACAAGTTTAAAAAAAGTTTGCGCACAAAATAATTTTTATGTCGTATTTACAAATAATTTTAAAATCACGAATTTCTTAAATTCTGGTAAAGATATAACCCCAGTTACTTGCCAGAGAGTGGTTTATCAAATACCATGTGACTGTGGCAATTTTATTTTGGTAGAACCCATCAAAATTTAGAAAAACGCCGGCAACAACACATAGATGACATAACTAAAGCTTTAAATTCTAATAGTACAAATATTTCCTTTGATTCTGCTTTAAGCAGTCACATATATGATAACCCTAGTCACATAATGCTTTTTGAAGATACTTGCCTTATTAGCAATGATTTAGTCATAAAACAGGTTGTTCGAGAGGCAATTGAAATTAAAATCAAAATGAATAGTAATATTTCTTTAAATAGAGATTTAGGGGATTGTTCGCTTAATGCCCTATACACAAATTTAATTAAAAATGATATAACTAATTATATTAAAAAACCAGTAATTAACTCCACTCAACCTATTACGAATAGACCATCTAGGCTGGCTGCCAAGAAGGTGAGATTAGCTTTAAAAGCTTGTCTGTAAGTATTTTAATTCCATCTGAATGAATTGTTCTCTGTCCATTTCGTTTGGAGTACCAGTCCTGGTGGAACTTCCTTGAAGTAATGCTATTAGGGCTGTTTTAAAACATTAAAAAAAAATCTTTCAGTTTTAATGATTGAATTTTAATGTAAGTTTATTTTATATTGTTTTTATTCTCTTTGTCTGTTTTGCTGAGGACGGCCCTTGGATATAGGGTCAAAATATTCATTTAAAGTTGCGTTCCACTGTCTTGTATAAAAATTTCCCTGTTGTTCTACTTATTTCTTTATCATTTGATTCCAGCAAAAAAAGTGAATATTTTAATAGCTTTCACCTCATTAAACAGCGCTTCCAGATTAAGAAATTTATGATTTATTAACTTGTAAGGGCATATACCCATATAAGTACTAAAACTTGGCCTCCAGTCTACATGAGAAAAAATTTCCGCACATCAAAGCGTTTTATTATTTACTTCAAGATCGTCCATGCAACAATGCCGACCATGAATTTGCTTTGAAAAATGGTTCCAAAGGAGGGTTTAAATATGGGGGGAATTATTTTCTAACTTTTCTGGCAAGGTATGTATTGACGTTGCTGAATATTGTCTATAAAAAGATGGGTAAAATTTACGAGAAATTTGGGTTAGATTTTGGGTATTATTATTCAGCTCCTCACCTGGTGATGAATTTAATTCTTAAAATCATTAAAGGAGAAATAGGTCTGATCAATGGCTTAGATCAGCACCTATTTTGTAGAGAAATCCATGCGGGGGAGATCTTATCCATGCATCTGTTTAAAAAAAAAATACATTTGCATCAGCAGAAGTCCATGCATCTGTTTCACGGAGATCTTGTCCTAGGAACTGATCCAATTGGACAACGCACCAGTAAAAAGTCAAATGTGGGTTTTCTTGATATGAATTCCTGTTATGCGTTGGTAATGTCTAACTACTCGTTGCCGTGTGGGAATTACAAATAGCTGGACAATTCTTGTGATCAAAGTTTTCGCGCATTTTTACTGTTAAGGAGAATGGACCACAAGGTTAGTTTTTCAAAGTTGGTGTTCAAATACTAAAGAATTTCATTTAACCTGCATAATTAGATTGGTGTCTAGGTACTAATTGAGTCGACATAATATTTTTTTGGTAGATGATGGGGGTATGCACTGGACACCTTCAGAACAAAAGCTTAATATCGCTCTGGATCCAAAACGGAACATAGTTGTGCATCACTATCTTTTGCAATGGATGCTGGCCATCGGTTTCAAGGTCAAAAGGATTTGTAGAGTCATCTTATTTGATCAAACGCCAAATATGAAAACATTTATTGACCAATTTGTCAGTAAACGCTCTAAGGTAAAAAAATCTTGAAAGTAAGATCTTCAGACTTCTTTAAAATTAGCGAGTTTTTGCACCCTATGAGTCGTTTTCACGTTGTAAGTGACTAAAAAAAATGTGTCCGAATCATTGCAGTTCCGAATTTCAAATCGTTAATGATCATAGACTCCAATATGGTTCTTTTGCATAGAAAAAATAATAAATTTTGGTTTTAATTTAAAATATCCCTGCTAGTAGTACCATCTTAGAAAACTAAAAAAACCTCAAGTTGGAATTTTACAACAATATTTCTAAGCTAGAACGGTTTGGGAAGGGGCAAGTTCAAGTTTATTTGAAATCAAGTTTTGATTTTAGAAATGAAATTTCCAATTTACCTATTTTTAGACAATGTGACTGACTGAAACTTGGTTAAATAACCATAATTCAGAAATTTTATATATTTCAAGATTTAATCTTTACACGAAAAATTGTCAACCTCACCAACATGGGGGACTGACAGCTTATATACGTTATGACATCTGGGTATGTGTCCGAGAGGATATTTTAATATTTAAAAAAATGTTTTTTGAGTCTTTAATTTTGCAGTTAGATCTGTCTGGACGTGGTGGTTATGTTCTGATTGTATACTGGCTAATATCAGGATCTCTTATTGAGTTTTACGAATTTTTAAAGTTTTAAAGAACAATTGGAAAATATCCCACATCGAAGTCTCATTTTTATAATCGGAAATTTTAATATTGATCTATTGGACAATGGATCAAATACAGACCAAATTTAAACTTGATGACTTCATTTGGTACTTCTGAAGTGTTAAAATGAGCTAGCCAATAAGGATTGGAATAGAGAGTTTTCAGTCTTTGTGGATATTGATTCTAAGTTTAGTGTATTTTACCGAATAATTCAGTAATCCCTGGAAAAATACTCTAAAAATAATAAGAAAATATAAAAAAAACTTCAAAGAAGCCTTGGATTACTCTGAGCTAATTATGATCAATAAATAAGAAAAATAATTTGAAGGAGAAAAAGTACGTCATCCTTGCGATATAAATTAGCGTAAATATAAGAGACATCATAATGCTCTAAACAGACTCCTGTAAAGGGCTAGAAAATGTTAATATAAAATCGAATGTGAAAAAGTATCTAGAAGTCTGTTGAAAATATTGAATTTAATAAGAAGCGCATTGGGACAATAATCTGGAGGATTCCCTCAAGAAATACTCCGTCCAGATGAAACTAGTCTCACAAATCAAGAAAAAATTTGTGAAGAATTTGCTAACCATTTTTAGACAGTTGGATGGAGAGTAAAACGGTCAATAAGCAAACTAGGTGACCAGACTTTTAAAAATTACCTTCTTAAGGATTTGGAAATTTGTTTAAATCTACTCCCAGTCCAGGAATATGAGGGTTGAAAAAATATTAATGGTATGAAAGGCTCGGCTTCTGGCTCTCATATTCTTTGAATTTGAGTAAAAAAACATTTTGGGAAGTGATTGATCCCACTTTTGTTTAATTAATTAATCCGTGTCTAAAAGAGGAAGTATTTCCGAATTGTTTTAAATCACAAAACTTATACCAATACATAAAAGGAGAGAATACTGGTGATGCTGAAAACTAGAGACCAATTTTAAGTTTACCTATTATGTCTAGGATACTATAAAAATGCTTTTGAGTCAGAATTTATCACTACCTGGGCAACAAGAGAATAATTACTCCTACATAATTTTGATTCCGTCCAGATCTAACTACTGAGCAAGCAAATATATGTTTGACTAGCATTATTAATATGGCGTTGGATTATGGATATAAAGTGGCAACTGTATTTATAGATATTGTAAAGGCCTTTGATATGGTCAGTCATGATATTTTGTTAATGAAGTGTAAAATTTATGAGATTTATGGTACAGTTCTTTAGTTTTTACGTTCTTTTTTTGTCTTGTAGAAAATAATATTTCAAATTGCTAACATGTGTTCTAATAAAAATTGTAATGAGTTTCAGGTTTCAAAGGTTTTGGTATATTGACCCCTAATATTTCTGATTTTTGTGAATGATCTTCCACAGTGTGTCAGAAAACTGGAAACAAGAATGAAAGGTGATCACAAAGTCAGAGAGATTACTCCTTGAGATTTTAAGATAAGGGCTATATTAAGTTTTAAGATGGCTGAGATTGAATCAACTAAAAGGGTGCCCCACTAAGAGTAATTTTCCCTTAATTTTGAGAACATCCAATTGTTATCCACGGATACAGAATATTGCAAATGAAGATAGTATGATTTCTCGTCAAAACGCAGTATAATATCTAGGCATTATTATAGATAAGACCCTCAGTTTCCAATCCCATATTGAAACTTTATCCCGGATTATATCACTTAATTTGGGGATAATTCACAAACTTAAACATATGTTTCCAAATAGTATATTTAGTTTTCATTATTTTTCGTTAATCCATCCCTATATTTTGTATTGTTCTTCTGTATGCTTGGGTAAATTTTCTTTAATTGTTTATCCTGTGGGAATTAACCAAAAAAAGTTATTAGAGTGTTATCAGATTAATCAGAAAGAAAATTTGTTTGAAAAGTTTTGAGGGATGTTAGAATATTGCCCGTGACCGATCTTCATCATAAATAGAGACGAAGATCACACTGTCTTTACATTGCGCTGTCTGAATCTGCCTTCTAAAGGATCCATCATATTACATATTTCAAAAACACCATAACGCTTTGAGATACTACCGTTTTGAGACCAAAAAGAAACACGAAAATAGAAGTTATAATCAAGGGCAACACTTATGATCTAGTTGATTTCATATTAGATTTAATTGTAAATCGTATAAGACTTGAATCATTTGGTATTCATTTGTATAAGTTTTTAAGTTCATCAAACTTTTCAAAAAGTCTTATTGGGAATAAACATATTTTGAAACGATTAAGACAATATGGTCAGATATTAAAAATGTTTATAAATAATTTTCTGAAAATACTAGCACACCAAGTAAGGGCGATGATTTGAAAAGTATCAAACGAAGGCGTCTTGATGTTGCTCCATAATCTATTAATATGCGAAAGAGCAGTGGACATTTAAAACAATGTTTACACTCAAAACGACTCAGGTTTTGAAACGTGCTTTTGAAAAAATTGGTGTAGAGGGAGTTTTAAGTTCCACCACCACACTTGCTTGAGTTGCTGGAATTGAAAAGAAGTTAGAGACAGATTATTTATATAATTAACCCTGCTGCATTCCTCATCGAAATCATAGAGTTCGTAATTAAAAAAGGTAAAGACTAGATTCAAAGGCGTCTAGACTAGAATCAAAGGCATCACAATAGTCCATACAAGTATTACAATAACTGTTTTATTCGGTTTTCATATACTGTTCCATTGCGTTCAAAGAGAGGCGATGACGTTTCTAGAGCCCTTTATTCTGTCTTTGAACAAGATTCTGACGGGGAAATTCAAACGGACCGGGCTGGTGAATACACGTGTAAAAAAGGCTCTATAGAAATCTCTTCATCTTTCATATCGCTTAGACGGTTCGTTACAGGTTTAGTGTTTGAGACTTTGAACAATTTAAAAATTTCAGTGGACAACAAGTAATTACTAATATTACATAATACTCAATCAATGTCATAGTCTAAAAAAGGCAGCATTGGTTGAACATTTTGTGAGAACAATTTGACTTTTTATTTTGAGACATTTTTGATTAAAAAATAGTGTTGCTTTTATTTAAGATTTAGATAAAATCATTTTGATTTGTAATCAATGCCTTCATTGATCCCTTTTTAATTTTAGTCCTCTTTAAGTTCATCATAGTAACAATACACTTGACATTTTACTTCAACTATATTCCAATTAAGGGATGCAAGTGAAAAAGAAGAAATTCAATGTTGGTGATACAATTTGAATCAATCGAAACACTAGGATTTTTAAAAAGAGGAAGTTCTTAGTCTTAGAAAGAGAAACATGTCAAAAGTCATAGAAACTAAACCTCTAACGTATCGTCTATGTGACATGAAAGATGAAGAGATTTTTTGGTTTTTACGAGTATGAAATACAAAAATTTATAAGATAAAAGCGGAATGTGTAATAACTATTAGTATTTTGAATTACTAAATACCAGTGGAAGGAATCAGACTGAAAAGATATTCAAGAGTCAAACTCGGAAGGGTAACACACGGGTTCTTGTTTGCTGGCTACCATAAAACTCTGATTTTGATTCTTGGATTGCCACTGAAGATGCTCACAATGCATAGTGATTTCTCTGTGACACTCATATCCAATATCTCTGGCCCTTTCTATCATGATTTGAATAAAACAACTAATCTTTGTACCAAACTCTACCCCAACCTGAAATTCGTTGGAAGGTATGAAGTTGCTTTTGTTGGTTGTATTCTTAAAATTACTTATAATATCCTGATAAGGGATCGTAAGTATGATATAAAATTTAGACCAAACAATTGGCCAGTCTATGCCGAGGAAGTGGAATAGATAGAATCATTTAACTCTGATAAATACCCACATCTCATCCTAAAATACAAGGAATATGGTAGCATGAATGATTTGTGTCTTCACAATCAATAGAAAAATCTCTGCTCGTAAAAATGATACACTCCACTTTAACTATTCAATAAAACAGAGTAGGGTTTACATTAAATCTCCCATTGAGAATCAAGACATCAAGATTTGGTAATACTAATGTCCCCCTCCATCGTGATCTTGAACGGAAAACCCCCCGATAAGCACATTTACCAAAACAATATAAAGCCAATTCAATATACTCCAGTAAACACTTCGTAACAGAACTCTGTTAGTTAGCATTAAGTAGTGAAATAGGCGATCCCGTAGCAATAAAAAAAGGTTTAGCTGTGAGTACATGTCATTTTAGAGCCCTTCAATAAAGAGATAGCCAATTGAAAGCATAATTTTGTTTGTTCAAATATTTATTGCTATGCTTCTACCCTTAGACCAAGACAATTGGTTCATGAAATAGACTGTAACAGGGGATGTTTGTCAATATCCAGTTACTGTCTTAGCGATTGGTTTGCTAAGTTGTTTTTCTCTGCACTACCCCTTGCTAAAATATATATTGCACTGGTTGCCGCAGATTTTGCGTTGTTTACACCAGATGATTGGGGCTCTGGGAAGGATATTCAAGAAAGTATTTCACAAAATCTTAGGTCTGGTGTGAGATCCCTATGCGAGTGAATGGTATCACGACCAAGTGGAAAAGGTTTAAAAAGGGAAAGAAACAAAACATCACTCATCATTCTCAACTCATTTCTAAAGCGAAAAACATCGCTCTTGTCAAAGAATAAACTGAAATCAAGAGTACATATTGTTAGATAAAAAAAGGATTTCTTTCCCTATAAATGATATAATTACCACATAAAGTATCTCATCTTTCAGTTACCTCATCTCTAAATCTTTTCATTGCAGAAAATATTGATGTAAGTTTAAAACACAGCTACTATGAACAATTTTATCCGGAACAACTACTCTCCGAAAACATGCATTTTCAAACTTATTCCAGTGAAGTTTATTTTGTAGATTGAAATTACAAATTTATAGATTTTCGTGTCACTGTCAAAAATTTAACAATAAAAACCAAGTGCTGCCGAAGGGTAATTCTGTGAATATTACAGACTGCTCAATATGTTTAGACTAATCAGTGTCTACATAAATGGAATGTTGGTGAGGACAAAGAACAATCTTTCAAACTATACAAGCTATATACAATTCATGTTGATGACTCCAATATCCTATAAGAAATTGGGAGCTCTAGCTATTGGATATTAATATGAAAATGAAGTTGGGAAACATGATATTGTTAATATACTTCAATGGTTGCTTCACATTGCTAAAGTATAGATGTTTTTACTGTTATAACTTTAATAAATCAAATAATATTAACCTTTTGATTACTAAATATCAGTATATGTATATTAAACTGACAATGCATATTCCTTTGTACTTTTTTTCCATTAAAGTGCAAATTATGTTCTGGCTTGGGGAAGGTATAGGGATTTCGGCCAAAGAAATGTTATTCTAGTCATATATTAATTATACTAGTATTTGTATTTTTCATTAGTGTGTAAATTACGTTCTGGTCTCGGGAAGGCATAGGGGTTTTGGGCCCAACTTATGTTAATTTCTGCTCGTTTTGAATTTGACTCGGTTATTTATTGTAATTTCTGTTCGTTTTTGGTTTCATTTATTTATCGATGCTGATTTGTGAGAGTTACACGCTTGATAGATTATTGGATTTAGTTTTGCTCATTTTTGTTTAATGGAGTTCTTTACTTTTCTTTGAATAACTTATTTTGTGGAAATTTTTTTTTTAATAATTTCTGTTCGTTTTATATTGATATAGTCTTTTCAGGGAAAAACAAAATAATACTTTAAATCTTTTCTTTTATTTAAGACTTTATAGTTTGGCCTGCTATTTGTATGCTGGAAAAAATTTTGCAGCAATTGTTAACAACATAAACCCTTTTAAAAATGTGGACACAAATAGAAGTGTTTAATTTAGTTTCATACCTCCTCCAGATGACCTGAAGTTGAAAACTTGATACCATTTGCCAAAAAAATCTGTTTACTTTCTTTGATAGCTTGGATACACTTACCCTATTTTGATTTGGTTAGATTTTAAGAGCAGAAGTAGCCCCAAAAGTTTGAACATAATACCCTCAGTCGTTCTTGAGATACTGCTGAGACGCTTTATTGGAAATTATTATTAACCGAGTGCATTTTGATTTAATCTTAAGACACTATTTAGTTTTTAAATGTAATGAGAAAATGGGAGGGTGGGTTTGGGAGGGGCATTAGTTGTCCTCCAAACCGTTTCGAATATTAAAAAGGATATCAGCCCTTTCTATTTTCGATTGAATGAGCTCGAGTTCCTACGACAACTCCTTCGATGCAAAGTGGCTTAGTATAAACAACAACAAAAACAAAAATAATACATTATTCCCACATCGATCTTTACTATAAAAATGTCAAGCCTTCCAATCACTTTCGAGTACTAAAAAGGGAACTAGGCCTTTCAATTTCCAATCGATTGAGCCCTTTTCGAGTTTCTACGAAAACGCTTTCTGAATACATCTTATTTTCCCCCAGGGCATAATTTCCAACCCTTACCCTAAGGGCTGTTAGGGTGGTTGCTATCCTCTAAGACCTAATTTTCAGAACATTCAACTACGTTAAACAAAATGGCTAACTCAAAATTTTGATTGGATGTGTTTGGAGAAATGGTGGGCCTGAGAGGGGCACTAGTTGTTCTTCAATCACTTTCAACTATTAAAAAGGGCACTAGTCCTCTGAATTTCCAATTGAATGAGCCCCTTTTAAAGTTTTTACGACAACTCTATCCAAAAAACCTTATATACCCCCAGGGCATAACTTACAATCTTTGTTCTGGGGGATTGTCATCCTTAAATACATAATTTCCAGAACTTTGAACTACGTTGAACAAAATGGCTATCTATAAACTTTGATTGATTTTTTTGGGGGAAATGGTGGGCGTGAGAGGGGGATGAATTACTCTCCACTCACTTTCGACTATTAAAATGGGCAATTTCAATTTCCAATCAAATGAGCCTTTTTTGAAATTTCAACAACAACTTTCTATATAAACCTTATAAGCCCCCAGGGCAAAACTTACAACCCTTTCACTGAGGGCTGTGAGGGGGGTTATCATCCTAAAAGAACTAATTTCCAGAACTTTTAACTACTTTGAACAAAATGGATATCACAAAATTTTGATTGGATGTGTTTGGACAAATGGTGGGCATGAGAGGGGTGTTAGTTGCCCTTTCATCACTTTCGATTATCAAAAGGGCAAGAGCACTGTCAATTTCCAATTGAATGAGCCCTTTTTGACGTTTCTACAACATCGCTTTCTATAATAACCTTATATAATTCCAGGGCATAGCTTACAGCCCTAGCCCTGAGGGTTGTGGGGGTTGTCATCCTCAAAGACCTAATTTCCAGAACTTAAGACTACGTTGAACAAAAGGGCCATCTCAAAATTGTAATCGGATGTGTTGGGAGAAAAGATGGGCGTGAGAGGGGTGTTAGTTGCTCTTCTATCACTTTCAAATATCAATAAGGGCACTAGCCCTTTAAATTTCCAATCGAAAGAGCAATATTTGAAGTTTCTACGACAACACTTTCTATAAAAATCTTATATGCCCCCAAGGTATAACTTAGAACCCTTGCCCTGAGAGATTTGGGGGAGTGTCCTCCTCCAAAACATAAAGTCTAACTTGAACTCACCTACGCTGAACAAAATGGCTATCTCAAAATATTAATTGGATGTCTTTTGGGAAATGGTGGGCTTGGGAGGGATCTTAATTGCCCTCCAATCATTTTCGACTATTAAAGAGAGCAAAACCCACTCCAATTTCAAATTGAATGACTCCTTTTCGAAGTTTCTTTGACAACTTCGTCGATACGAAGTGCCCTGGTCTAAAGGAAAAAACAATAAATAAAACGTTTTGCCAACAACGTTTTTATATGGCCCAAGGGAATAACTTAAAGCCCTTGCCCCGAGGGTTGTGGGGGTTTGGCTTCCTCAAAAACATATTTTCTATCTGGAAATCAACTACGCTGAAAAAAATGTGTACCTCAAAATTTTGATTGGATGTGTTTGGGGAAATGATGGGCACGGAAGGGGTGTTAGTTGCCTTCCAATCACTTTCAAATATTAAAAAGGGCACAAGCCACTCTAATTCCCAATAGAATGAGCCTTTTCCTAAGTTTCTGTGACAACTTCTTCGATACGAAATGTCCTGGTCTAAAACCAAGAAAAAAGAATAATACATTGTGCCAACACCGTTCTTTACGTAGGCAGCGCTATTACGCTGCCTAAGTAAGAGTTCTCTGGTTCTCTGATGGGGTTATCAGAACTTTCAACTAAGTTTAGCAAAATGGATATCTCAAAATTTTGATTGGATGTGTTTGGGAAAATTGTTGGAGCAAGAGGGGTATTTGTCGCTATCCAATCACTTTCAACTATTAAAAAGCCACTAATCATTTCAATTTCCCATTGAAAGAGCCCTTTTGAAGTTTCTACGACAATGCTTTCAGTAAAAACTTCATATGCCCCAGTGCATAACTTAGAAACCTTACCCTGAGGGCTGTGGGGGAGGGGTTGTAATCCTTAAGGACCTAATTTTCAAAGCTTTAAACTATGTTGAATAAAATGGCAATCTAAAAATTTTGATTGGATATGGTTGGGAAAAAAGGGGAAATGAGAGGTGACTTTGTTGCCCTCAAATCACTTTTAACTAATAAAGGGCACTAGCCCTTTGAATTTCAAGTTGAATGAACCCTTTTTCAAGTTTCTAGAGCAAAGATTTCAATAAGAACCTTATATGCCCCCAGGGCATAACTTATAACCCATGCCATGAAGACTGTGCGGGGTGTGTCCTGCTCAAAGGTAAAATCTCCTGAACTTTGAACTGGGTGGGACAAAATGGCTATCTCAAAATTTTTATTGGGTGAGTTAGTGGAAATGGTGGCCTTGGAAGGGGTTTTAGTTGTCTTCCAATCACTTTCGACTATTAAAAAGGGCACTATCCTTTTCAATTTCCAATCGAATGAGCCCTTTTTGAAGGTTCTACGACAACGCGTTCTACAAAAACCTTCTATGCCCACAGAGCACAACTTCCAACCCTTGACCTAAGGACTGTGGAGGGTTTCATCCTCAAAGACCTAATTTCCAGAACTTAAGACTACGTAGAATAAATGCCTATTTCAAAATTTTGATTGGATGTGCTTTGGGAAAAGGTGGGAGTGAGAGGGGAGGCTAGTTTCCCTCCAATCACTTTCGACTATTAAAAAGGGAAACTAGCCTTTGAATTTCCAATTGAATGAGCTTTTTTTGAAGAACCTACGACAATGCATTCTATAAAAACCTTATATGCCCCCAGGGCATAAGTTACAACACTTGCCCTAAGGGTTTTTTTGGAGTGCTCTAGTCAAAAACTTAATTTCTATCTGGAAATCAACTACCCTGAACAAAATGACTATCTCAATATTTTGATTGGATCTGTTTCGGGAAATGGTGGGCGTGGAAGGAGTGTTAGTCACCTTCCAATCACTTTCGACAATCAAAAACGGCACAAGTCACGTCAATTTCCAATTTAATGAGCCCTTTTGTAAGTTTCTACGACAACTTCTTTGATAAAAAGTGCCCTGCTCTAAAGGAAAAAACAAAATAAACAATACATTGTGCTATCATCGTTATTATATGCTCCCAGGGCATAACTAAAAACCCTTGCCCTGAGAGTTTTGGGGGAATGTCCTCCTCCAAATTATAGTTTCTATCCGGAAATAAACTACGCTGAACAAAATGGCCATCTCAAAATTTTGATTGGGTGACTTTGGGGAATTATAAATTAGAGAGGGGGGGCTACTTGCCTTTCAATCACTTTCGACTATTAAAAAGGGCACTAGCCACTCCAGTTTCCAATCGAATAAGCCCTTTTTGAAGTTTTCACGACAACTCCTTCGATACAAAGTGGCCTGGTATGGAAACCAAAAAAATAAATAATATATTGCACCAAAATCGTTCTTTACTTCGGCAGTGCAATTGCGCTGCCTATGATCACGTATCATCTATGAAATTTACAGTGATTGCATAATCTACACTTTGCATTATAGTCATGAATAGATAGATCATGTATTTCCAAAGCAAAAGAGCTTTGGAATACATTTACACACAAAACTTTATGAAAAATAAAGAAATTGCAACAGAACAAATTACGAAACACACATTAACATGATACATGACAAAAATACCTCAAGGTAATTTATTCAGAAAATAAATATAATTCCATATAATAAATTATAATTAATTGTGAAAACTTTTCTTCTTTCTATTCCCTTCTCTATGTACGCACCAATTTGAAATATTGTGGTTGGATTAATACTTTGTAAAATATAAGGAAGCAGCAAAATAATCCCATGTAAGTATTTTTCCCTTAAATCAGAGAGCAACCGGGCACTTTCGAAGAAAATGGTACAAATCTTCGGCCTCATGTCCACAGAGAGGACACACATACTGACTTTCAGGATGTACTATCCCCCTGTCGAACACCATTTGGCGGCTCTGGATTGTATGGCGATTGGGTCTAAGCTATCGACACAAAATCCATCGACATAAAATCATAGCCAGTAAATTAAATTTAAAATAAATTTCCTCTCCAAAAATTAGGTTTAGCCTGATTATAATGATTCAATGTAGCAGAATTTAAAACCAGCCCTTTCCAATACTGAATTTCTTGACCCTCTAAGATAAATCGTACCTGGCCTACTAAATTTGTTGGTAGATCACAGGAACCAAGACCATCATTTCATAAGTAAGGCATTCCATCTCTTTCTAGTAATGACCTAATCTGGGATGGCCACAAAAGTTTTCAAACCATAACTCAACATCTGATAATAAGCTGCTCTTACTAGTCTATTTTCATTGCGCCTAATGAGCTTCAACCAAAATCTAAGCATCAAAATAGACCTACGTAGCTTTAACGAAAACAGGCCCATATTACCTTTCAGAATCTGTGAATGAGTTGTCTGATGTAATCCAAACAGTCTTTTATAATGCTGGAGCTGGAGAGATTCATCTTCTGTGTCACTTCTCCACCCCAAATCTCTGTTCCATATACTATTACTGGTAAAACTGTTGTATTAAATATTCTCTTATGCATTTTTAGGTTTTTAATTCCCATCATCGTCGGATTTCTAAAAATTGCAGACATAGCCACTTTGCCTCTATTAATTATTTCATCAACATGACTCTTAAAACTTCCATTTTCCGATAAAACAAATCCTAAATATTTTATTCTTTTACTTACTTTCATTTCCTTATTGTTAAATTTAAGTCTATAATTATCTTCGCTACTTACTTTCCTTTTTTAAAAATAACAATTTCACTCTTTCCAACACTCAGCCTTAATTTATTCTTATGAAAATATCCTTTCATAAGACTCAAAAGTGTCTGCAGATCTTGCGGCGTACTAGCCACCAAAGCAATATCATCTACAAATAATAAAAGTGATAGCTTATGGTTCCCTACACTAACTTTCGGAGCCCATCTATTCTCTAGAAAATCAACATTATCATTTATAAAAATTTTAAACAATTTAGGAGAAAGAGTGCAGCCCTATTTTACTCTCAGCTTAATATTAAAAAGCCTAAAAAATGTGTAAGCAACTAACGTGATTCCACTCACATAAATATCAATACTCACTATCAACCTCACAAACAAATGAGGGAGGCCAATTCTAAACAGGGCATCCTTCAATAGCTCCCTGTCTACACTGTCGAACGCCTTGTGGAAGTCCAGAAATCCTACATAAATACAAGTTTTCCCTTTCCATATTTATCAGTTAATGCTTTTAAAATAAATATTGTATCTACCGTCCCGTACCCTGTCCTAAAACCTCTTTGTTCTTCATGTATTAAATTATTTTTATTTATCTATTTAGAAAACCTGGTATCTAGTATTTTCTATTACCTTACTTAAAGCAGGGACAAGCGCTATTAAACGATATTCATATTCATCAATATTACTACAATTCTCACAGGATTACCATCTGTCCAATGTATACAAACATAGGGACATTTTCAAAACATTATTTAAATGTTGTCTATTCACTGCCATAAAGAAACTGACTTGTGATTGACAAAAGGAATATCTACTAGAAAGAGGAGTAATCGAGTGGTATTTTTTTAAACTTAGACTTATTTGTTGTTGGCATCCAAAATAACCGTCTCAAACGAATTTCTAGCTAGTACACAAAATCAAATCCACAATATCATTATGTTTTGTTTCAATTAATATGTCAATAAATTGAGTAAATACATCTGGACCACGAAGTAAAAGTTTCATACAATAGTCCAATGAAGAAGAGTCATTTTGGCTGTTAAGTCATTTTGAGTCATTTTGGAGAGTCTTGGCTGTGGTTTTTATAATGCACAAGTACCAAGTGAGGAATGCAGCCAATATAAAATATTGTTTAGCATTGAAGTATGCATAAAGTTGAAACTACTAAAGTCGTTGGTTCCGAGAAAAGAATTTTCATATAGAAATCCAAACAAATCCTTAGAAATCCAAAATAACCCTTAAAAATCAAATAGTGAGATGATTATGGATTTGACGACGCCCATAGTGGGAAAACTATTCGAGCAACTACAAATTCTACTAACAGAAAGTTGTATACATTTTAGCCAATGATATGGTTGTCATTAGTCATCCAGGCCCATTCCTCCAAGGACCCCAATACCCCTTTCCCAGCTTTCTGGCCCAACCCCCTTTTTCTTATACTTTTTTGAATTTTAATTGTTTTGAACTCTTTTTTGAATTTTTGTTTTCTATTTTGTATGTTTTTTTAATATAAAAATTGTTTCATCTTTTTTATATGTCTTAGAATTTCATGAAATAATTATTGAAACAAAAATCACATTTAAATTGTTTGAAATACAAAATGAGAGTGATATAGATATGTTAGTCGTGATTTTTACAAATAGAAAAATAATCATTGTACTAGCAATTTCTTTTTTTTAATTATAATTTTTTCAGACTTATTCATCGTTTATTTTAATTTTTTTTGTTATTTATTAGGCTGTAACAATTGTAATCTATTACTGCTCATCAACACTACGTGGCTGTTCCAAATGATCCTCCTTGGCTGGTTATCGAGACTACCTAGTTTATTGTATATTTACAATCAGCTTTTTTTTCATTGGAAGGATAAACAATTGCATCATATTAAACAAAAGAAGATCAATTATTTGAAGAAAGTGTGTGCACATGATAAAGTCATTGTTGCGTTGAATGCTGACAAATAAAAAATATTTGAACTAAGAAACAAGTGCTAGTGGTAATACTATTTGTAATGTATGAAAGCATTGTCATGACAGTGAGAAATTAAATTTCTTTAGGGTATTGAAGAAATTCAACTTTTATGATGATAGATATGCAAGAGTATCTTTTCTAGAGATGCTAGTGTTCAAAGAGAATGCCAACCTAAAAATAATAGTTAATAACAAGGGGCATTTTATTGCTAGTGCTTGCGGAAACACGTTACTCAGTGATAAGCCCTATCACCAGCTTTAAAGTATTAGCATTCAACGGAAAGTCAAAAGAAGGAAGACATACTGCTGCACTAATGTCATAAACAAGATCGTGTCTACCTGCCAGAACTGTTACCTGCGTAAAAATTGTCTGATAACAGACAGTGAAATCGAAAGCAGAATAAAAAGGGCATTGGAATACAATAGAACAACGGTGTATAATGATAAATTAATGAAAGAGAAGCGCATGACAACATTATTACTACCTTTGGTTGTATACCAACAAACATAGTCAATTAACATAATAAAATCAATGCCAAAACGCATAATAAACCTGTAGGTGACACCATAGTGAAAATTGTGTATGACTCAAAATGGATTAAAAATCATTCTACTGGAAACAAACTAAGAGAAGAGAACAGCTTCACTTTCAAGAGAGAATATAATGAATTATCTTTTGGAACAGATTAAAACTGTCCAAAGTTTGTCAATGATATTAATAACGTATAATAATGTATTTAACATATTTTATGTTAATATTCTACAGGTTGTTATTTCAATAAAAATATTTTATGCATTACTTTGTTATGTTTCCAGTATTTTTAGGGTATACTAGCAGATCAAATGCTTAGAATATCAATTAAAAAGTCGGAGATGTAAAAAAAAGAATTTTCAGAGACATTGATACTACGAATAGTAGCCTTATCGTAGATATATTAGAAAGTAAGATACCTTATCAGAAATGAATCATTTTTCCGAGGTATATTTTTTTCATGGATACATTTTTCCATGGGTAATTATTTTTCATAATTTATTTATAAACATAGGTTTACTTCCAAATTGTTTTGCGAATATTTCTCAAATGAATCATTTCTTCTATGGTATATTTTTTTGTTATCGATATATTTTTCAATGGGTAATTATTTTTCATGAAGATTTTTTTAAATATATTTATAAACAAAGGTCTACTTCCAAGTTGTTTTGGTTTTATTTTTCAAATGAATGATTTTTCCAAGGCATATTTTGTTTAATTGATATATTTTTCCATGGGTAATTATTTTTTCATTATTTCCAAGTTGTTTTGGTTATATATTTCAAATGAAGCATTTTCCAAGGTATTTTTTTTCTTGGATATTTTTTTCCATGGGTAATTGTTATTCATGAGGATATTTTAAATATTTGAGAAACAGAGGGTTTACTTCCAAGTTATTTTGATTATATTTTTCAAAAGATTTCTTATTCTAAGGTTTAATATTTTTTCATGGGTATAATTTTCTTTGGGCAATTACATTTCATGGGGATATTTTTCATAAATCTCTAAATAGAGGTCTACTTCCAAGTTGTTTTGGGATATTTTTTTTTCATTAATATTTTTTATTTTTAATATATCGAAAAACAGAGGTCTACTTCCAAGATGTTTTGGGTATATTTTTCAAATGAATCATTTTTCTAGGGTATATTAATTTTTGTCATGAATAAATTTTTCCATAGATAATTATTTTTCATGAGGATAATATTTAACATATTTATAAACAGAGGTCTACTTCAAAGTTGTTTCGGGATTTTTTCATTCATGGATATATTTTTCTATGGGTAATTATTTTTCAAGAAGATATTTTTAATATATCGATAAACAAAGGTCTATTTCCAGCTAGTTTCTGGTATATTTTTCAAATGAATCATTTTTCAAGGAATTTCTTTTAATAGAAATATTTTTCATTTGGTAATTATTTCTCTTGAGAATATTTTTAATATATAGATAAACAGAGATTGACTTCCAAGTTATTTTGGGATATTTGTTTTCATGGATATATTTTTCCATGGCTAATTATTTTTCAAGAGGGTATTTTTAACACATCGATAAACAGAGGTCTCCTTCCAAGTTGTTTTGGGTATATTTTTCATATGAATCATTTTTTCTAGGGTAAATTAATTTTTGATACGAATAAATTTTTCTATGGATAATTCTTTTTCATGAAAATACTATTTAATATATTTATAAACAGGGGTCTACTTCAAAGCTATTTTGGGATATTTTTTTTTCATGGATATATTTTTCTATGGGTACTTATTTTTCAAGAAGATATTTTGAATATATCGATAAACAGAGGTCTATTTCAAAATTGTTTCTGGTATATTTTTCAAAGGAATCAAGGAATCAAGGAATTTTTCAAGGAATTTCTTTTAATGGAACTATTTTTCCTTTGGTTATAATTTCTCATGAGGATATTTTTGATATATTGATAAACAGAGGTGTACTTCCAAATTCTTTTGGATATATTTTTGAAAAGGATTACTCTTCCAAGGTACATTTTTTTCATGGATATATTTTTCATAAAGTAGTTATTTTTCATGAGAATATTTTGAATGCATCGATTCAGAGAGGTGTACTCCCAAGTTGTTTTTGTGTTTTCTTCAAATAAATCATTTTTTCATGGTTTATGTTTTTTCATAGATATAATTTTCTGTGGATAATAATTTTTTTGTCAGTATACTTTTAATATATCAATAAACAGAGGTCTACTTCCAAGCTATTTTTGGTGTATTTTTCAAATGAATTATTTTTCCAAAGTGTATTTTTTTCATGGATATATTTTTCCCTGGGTAATTATTTTTCATGAGTATATTTTAAACATATCGATAAGCAAAAGTCTACTTCCAAGCTGTTTTGGTTATATTTTTCAAATGAATCATTTTTCCAAGGTATCCTTTTTTCAGAGATATATTTTTGCCTGGGTAAGTATTTTTCATGAGGATTTTTTTAATATATCAATAAAAAGAGGTGTATTTCCAAGTTGTTTTGTGTATTTTTTTTAAATGAATAATTTTTCCAAGGTATATTTTTATTCATGGATATATTTTTTTATGGTTAATTATTTTTCATGAGGATATTTTTAATATATCAATAAACAGAAGTTTAAATACAAGTTGTTAAGGTTATATTTTTTTAATTAATCATTTTTCGAAGGTATATTTTTTATTCATGGATATATTTTTCCATGGGTAATTATTTTCCATGAGGATATTTTTAATATATCGATAAACAGAAGTCTACTTCCAGACTGTTTTGGTTTTATTTTTAAATCATTAATTTTTCTAAGGTATATATTTTTTTTATCATGGATATATTTTTCCAGGGGTAACTATGTTTCACGAGAATATTTTTAATATATCGTAAAACTGAGTTCAACTTCCAAGTTGTTTTGGGTATATTTCTCAAATGAATTACTTTTCTGATATATATTCTTTTTCATTGATATATTTTTTCTTGGGTAATTATTATTTCTCTACTTTTAAATTGTTTTGGGTATATTTTTCAAATAAAGAATTTTCCAAGGTGTGTTTTTTTTCATCGATATTTTTTCCATGGGTAATTATTTTTCGTGATGATATTTTAAAAATTCTGATAACCAGAGGTCTACTTCCTAGTTGTTTTGGAGATATTCTTCAAAAGATTCCTTATTCCAAGGTATATATTTTTTTCATAGATGTATTTTTCCATGGGTAATTACATTTTGTGAGAATATTTTGAATATATCGATAAATCGAGATATATTTCCAAGTTTTTTTGGGTATAATTTTCAAATGAATGAGTTTTTCCAAAGTATTTTTCTCATGGATATATTTTCCCATGAGTAATTATTTTTCATAAGGATATTTTTATCAATTAAAAAAGGATTACTTCCAAGTTTTTTTGTTTTTTTTTTCAAATGAATCATTCTCCAAGGTGAATTTTTGTCATGAATATATTTTTACATGGGTAATTAATTTTCATGAGTATAATTACTAATTACTTTTAATATATCAATAAACAGAAGTTTACGTCCAAGTTCCTTTTGGTATATTTTTCAAATGAAACATTTTTCTAAGGTATAATTTTTTTTCATGGATATATTTTTCCATGGGTAATTATTTTTAATGAGAATATTTTTCATATATCAATAACCAAAGGTCTACTTCCAAGTTGTTTTGTGTATATTTTTCAAATGAATCATTTTTCGAAGGTTTATTTATTTTTATGGATATATGTTTACATGAGTAATTATTTTTAATGAGGATATTTCTAATACATTGATAAGAAGAGGTGTACTTCCAAATTCTTTTTGATATATTGTTCTAAAGGATTATTTTTCGAAGGTTTATTTTTTTCATGGATTTATTTTTCATAGGGTAATTATTTTTAAGTGAGAATATTGGAACCAAAAAGATTGGAACCAACCAAAAAGATTGGAAGGCAACTGGCTCCCTTCCTACTCCCCTGTTATCCTAAAGTAATGTGATCAAAATTTTGAACGACCATTTTGTTCAGTATAGTTGAAAGATCTAAAAAATATGTCCTAATGGGTAAAAGGATTCCCCAGTGTCCATGAGGCGAGGTCAATAAGTTTTTAAGTATGAAATTTTCCCATTGTTTATGCATAGTGTTTGTTATTGGGAAGTATGCAGACATTATTTTTTGGGGGGGGGGGGGGGGGTTTACAGAAAGTTTGTGCTTGGGGTGAACCTTCATATGAAAAGTTTTCATTGGGGTGGCAAATTTATAGGGATGAATTTTTCAGGTGAAATTTTACACAGGGGGTATTTGACTGAATTCCTTTTCAAAATTCTTTTTTATTACCTTACATTTCATTTTCCAGCTTAATTTTGTTTGTGGGGATGTTTCGGAGAACTATCCGGGGCATATTTTTTACATTTTCATAATTTCCAGGAAAATATTTCATAGGAAAGGAACATTTCAGGAATGAGCGAGAAACCGATTAGAAATTAAAGTCTTTTTAAAATTAAAGTGTGCCAAGGAGAGTTTTTCAGACTGTGTCGTTTCTAGAAAATTTTACGAGAAGGGAGGATTTTCAGAGAAGATGGTTCAGTCAGGAGGAAATTTATCGGGGTCTGGGGTGCACTTTACGTTGGATAAAATTTTGACGGAGGATAAAATATTACCGGCATTATTCGAAAAATTATATAAAATAAAACACTTCGTCGTAATAAAATGTAATCAATGAGTGACGGGGCTCGAAAGCGACCGAAAGTATAAGAAACAGAGTATTGATGAAATTAGATACATCAGGAGAATCATATTTTGATGCTTATTAAAAATATGTCAAATTCATCAAATTTAATGTTACTCATCAAAACTTACTAGCCTGAGAAAATGTATCCAATTTTTCAAAAAAAAAAGAAAACCACCTGAAACTTCAAGTAATGTTACAGAAAATCACACCATTAGATTCAGTATACCAAGAATCCCTACTGTAGAGGTTTCAAGCTCCTCTGTACAGTCTTATGAAGCTAGTGATTACAGAAGTTTTTGATATGGCTTATTTGATTCGAAATTAAAAGTTCCAGTGCCCTTTTTAAGTTACCAAAATATTGGAAGGCAGCCAGAACCCATCCCTCGCTCATTTTTGACCCAAATTTACCCGATCAAAACTTTATCAGCATAGAAAAAAATCATTTAACTATGTCTTTGAGGACATCTTGATCCTCCACAGTCCCTGACAGAAGGGCTCTGAGGAATGGGATCATAGGAAGGGCACCTATGAGGTTTGTCAATTGTTTACAACAAGTATTGGTTATTGGGAAGTAGAAAGACGTTATTCAGGAAGAATTTTATGATGGAGAGAGAGGGACTAAGTTAGATAATAGTTCCATGATGGATTTTTTCATAGTAAAAGGGAATTTTCCATGGCAAAGGAACCGAATTTTGCAGCATTATTTTAAAAAAATAACAGAAATTAAATAAACAATAAGTTTTTCAACTAAAAGTTAGGAGCAATATTAAATCTTAAAACGAACAAAACTTATTACGTATATGAAGATGGTCACCCTCTCTTTAAAAATTTTCTCTTTAGGCTAAAATTTCATGGAGCTTCTAAAAGAGCTCATTTATTTTAATTAAACGGCCTTTGTTATTTAGGAGTCATTCTTAAATAACTTGAACAAATAAAAAATTTGCGTAAGAGTGAGGTATTGAGGAGAGGGTGACTCTCCTCATATGCGTAATAATTTCTATTCGTTTTAAGTTTTAATCATGCTCCTTACTTTTAGTTGAAAAGACTTTATTTTTAAATTAATTGAATAGGGAAGCAAATTTCTTCCTGTCACAAAGCTTCATATCAGCTCAAACAAAAACGTGTTACTTAAGGGAATTTTGAATTGGCTGTTCTATTTCTTTTTCTCGATTTGTTAAATAAAGCAAAAATTTAGAAAATGACCACAGTGCTGAGACCTAATGCATCTTTATTAGAAACATAATTGTCACGAAAAAATTGACGAAATTCACAAGAAAAAATGCAATAAACTTTAGTTTTGTTATGGGTTAATGTTTGTTGTTTTTTATGCCTATCAAATGAAGAGGTCATTGCATTGTTTAATTTTCTTGCCCTATATGAAAGCAAAATATTTTAATTGTTACTAGGAAATATGAGTGATGAAAATTTTACTAAATTTTGAAAATAACTTAAATGAAAAGAATTCGCGAGACACCAGCTAATTTTGTAAGGTTGGTTTAAATTTTTATTAGTTAAAATTTTTTCACAAAATAAGTTTTTAAAAGAAGAGTAAAGAACTAAATAAAATGAAAAATTAGCAAAAATAGCATCAAATAATTTACCAAGCGTAAAACTAATACAAATCAGCATTAACAAATAAATTAAGCCCTAAATGAACAGAAATTGCAATAAATAACCGAGTCAAACTCAAAACAAGCAGAAACTAACATGAGTAGGGCTCAAAACCAATTCGTCTTCTCAAGGCCAGAATACAATTTTAAATTTACTCAAAAAATGTTAATGTTTTTACTTTGATAGCTTTAATAAATAAAAAACTATTAAGATTTTATGGAATAAATATTAGCAAATCTATATTCAACTGACATTGCACATTCATTTTGATTTTTTTCAGTAAAATACAAATTATTTTCTGGCCTTGAGAAGGCATAGAAAAGAAAATAATAAGAAGAAAAGGTATAAGTAAGTACCTAACCAAGGAATAGATTCTTTTGAATTGGAAAAAGGTAACAAATATTATCTAAATTCTATAAAATTATTTTACTTTTCAAATCATTTGCAAAAGCTTATAATTTCTATGAGCGGCATTCCTGTCTATAAAAATCAATTATTATATTTATCCTTTAATACTTTAAAATTAAATAGTTTTAAAGTTAATTTAATAAAATGCATTTAAGTATTTAAATTAGTTTATTTGAATGATTATTTTTGTTACTTTAAGGAAAGAAGAACGATGTATTCATACTGTGTTCCTAAACTTTCCTTAGAATTGTTTTTTATGTACTACATCTAGCTTCGTCGTTACTTCTGCGATTTCGCTACTACCTTGTATATAAATCAGGATGAAAATAAAAATAGTTAAGAGTAAGTTTAAATTAAATTTCCTAAAACTGATTATTTCCGTTGCTTTAAGGAACGAAAAATAATCCAATCCTACTGTTTTCTTATTCTTTGTTTAGAATTACTACTTACACATTTCCTTTGGCATCCTTGCTACTCCTGTAAATTTTCTGCCAGATTGTACATGAATCAGCTTAAAAATAAGAAAAGTTAAGAACAAATGCAACCTACCCTTCCTAGAACTCACAAATAGTAGTATGTTGCATCTTTTTCCCCAGGTTTCTTTCACATGTATTGCTTTTTTCTGATGGTTTACAGCTCCGGTTAAAATCCAACAGAGCAATCTTACGTTTTTGTTGTCCTTGTGTAAATTTTCTGATAAAGAATTAACTTTTGCTGAAAAGCAAAGATTTGTTAACATTTTTGCATCAAAAAATCTTTCAATCATTTCTAAATTTTTCAATCAAAATAATCAACGTCTTATTCTCAAAATCCGTCTGAGTTATTCTACTTAACAATAAATCTAAATAGAATTAAGTACAAAAACATCCTCGTAAGGTTTCATGGCCAAGATTAAACAAAACAAAATTACCAGCAAAATATGGACAAACCAATAGTAACAGTAGTTAACCGTAAAAATTGAGGGCAGTGAGTAATTCAAGTAAACATCCAACCCATTTCAAGCCGTTAATACCAACTGAAACCGAAAGAAAACTGCAGAAAAAAGCTGCAAAACATCCTATATTGGCCTTTTCGGATATTTCAAATGTGGGGTAGCTTCTGAAAGGTGTAAAGCTATGTTCCAGACCATTATACAAGTTCCCAGCCGGTCCCAAGATCGTTATTACACTTCAAACATGGGGAATTAGAAATTTTAATGTTTTTAAAAGTGAGAAGAGGAAATGTCTACTATTAAGAAACTAAAAAAGGAGATGATGAAACAGAGCACAGATTGTGGGATGCAACAGATAGTGGATGTATTTGTGGAGCATTAAAAGAAGTACTTGACAAAAATTATAACATTTTAATTATAGCACAAACATTAATCCAGATCGGTTAGTTTTCCCAGCCATAGTTTCATCACCCATGCTATCACTAGATTTTGAAAATGGTATGAACGACAAAGAAAAAGTTGACATCCAATGTGACAATAAACATATGACTAGACAAGAATATAGGAAATTTGTTCTAAAAATTTTTCTTGAACTATTTGTTTTAACAGTCTGAGGATTTTACGACTTCTTAAGGCTTTTACTCGAATTAAAGTAACTTAAACAGAACATTTTTACTTTGTATGAAGCTGAGGAGTCGAACGTAGTGATTCTTATGTCTCCTTGGACATCCTTTGATGTGTATATTTTGTTTCCATCACCGAAATCTGACCAAATTCATTAAATACTCATTTTAATAAAAAAGGCTTTGGGGAAGTAAAGCCTGCCCTTCGGCCCTCGGGCAAGGTCGCAGTTTACAATATTTGTACATATGCAGATTTTTCTTTCCTGGGTTTGTAGTTACGTCATATAAGCATATAACTCCCTTAGAATGCATCTTATTACTATTTGATCTATGTTCGAAATACTAATTTTATTTATATTAAACGTTGACGTCTAACTTCTTGTATTATGAGGTCAAAATTATAACCATTTACATCTCAGGTAACATCATATTTTGTATTTTTGTATTTACGTCTTAGTTTTAATTAATCTATGATGACATTCATTGTCTAGTATAGGAAAATGCAGTTTTCTGTAAAAAATTACTTTGGTTTTAAATGTTTTTTTAATTACAAAACACTCATTATCTAGTGACCAGCTATCTGAGCGGAAAAAAAGAAAAAAAGATGCTCTCAATGCAAAATTTCGTAGTTTAAGCAACTTCTCTTGTTATTCAAGCCAATGTATTCCCTTCAATATTCAAGCAAATCAACTACATTTTGCTTTGATATAAATCCTGTAATCTTAACTACGATGGTGCATCAGTAAGCATATGTGCTTGCATATAGTGGCCAAGATAGCTGAAATTCAACAAGATTGGCCATAAAAAATCTAGTTTTTAGTGGGAAAATTTATTCAATTTAAAATTAAAAAAAAATAATTACAAATGACAATAGATCTAGTAATTCATTTAAAATGAGCCATTTAACAACTCTCTATGATGATCCAGTGCCAAGCTCTCTTCGGAAAAGAAAAGAGAAAAAAAGATGCCGTTTAGGCAGAATGCTGTAGTATATGTAACTTTTCTTGACTTTCAAGCCAATATATTTCCCTTGCTTTTCAAGCCAAGGGACAGAAAGTTTTCTATATAGGGGTTTTGGACAAAGCAGTTCTAATAGTGTACCTTTTGTTTTGATCTGACAACTCTGAAGAGCTATGGTATATTATATTTTTCTTAACATTGAACGTGATCGTCTCTTACTAGGTTGCTAGCTACCGCTTCAAACAGGGTTTGATTTTATTATAACGACCTGTCTACAACATTTAATTATGACTTCATTGATCAATGACGATTTTCACCGTCATTGATCCTTAGCTTTTGGCCTTAGCAATGTTAGATTTTTCGGTACTTAGCTTTTAGTTTCAAGAGGCAAGGATGCACAGGGTAAGGTTGCGTCTGTTGTCCTTGGCAATGTCGGATGATTTTTGGGTACTTAGCTTTTGGTTTTGGGAAGCAAGGATGCATAGGGACAAGTTGTATCTATTATACTTAGCAATGTTAGATGACTTTTAGGTACTTAGCGTTTAGTTTTGAGAAGCAAGGATGCATATGGTCAAATTGCATCTGTTATTATTAGCAATGTTAGATTATTTCCAGGTACTTATTTTTTAGTTTGTTATAGTGACCATACTTTGTTCTTCATTTGTATTGAAATCAATTTTATGTGTCTACTTGGAGATAATCAGCTACGCTGACGAGTAAAATAATGGTATCTATGTTAGTATATTTTAATTAAATATGATCCATTCTAGGCACCCTGTTTTTATAATTCTCTGTTGTAGTTTCCATAATTTTGTTACTAAAGAATTATATTTTCATCATATTTTGTATGTTTCACTATGACTAATTTCCAAAATCTACTTTCATTTTATTGTTTTGACTTTATTGTCTTTTCTTATGCTCCTGGCATCCCCCAAGCCACTCAGCGTGTCCCTAGGTGGCGATAAGGTAAAGCCCTACAAATATGCAGGGTACCTCCATAGGAGGCATTGACAAAGGGGAGGACCTTGTCCTTGGGGGCATATAATAGAATCTGGAGTACCCTCGCCAAGGGTCATAAGTGCAGGTGGGGGAGGGATAAGGCCACTCAAAAGTATACTCAACAGGGCCCACCAGTGTGTCCACAAGTCCCATAAGTTATAAACATTCTCCCAGTAATGGGGTAAAATGCATGGGGATGCATAACACCATTGCGGGAGGATTCTCTATAAGAGGAAAACTGCGGCAGGGCCTATGATCCAGTTATATGAACAATGGCCTCTTCAAACTGCTGCCTTGACCCTTTCGGGGTAACTGCAAGGCTGGGGGGCTTGTGGTCACTTCCATTCACACTTTAATAGTGGCACCCCTCGAGGAAATTATAGCCTAGTAAACGACACAGCATTCAAATGGGATTCTGATTAATTGATAATTTTTTTAGGCTTCATATGTTTTGAAGTGTGTTTTCCGGCTTAAAACCTTTTCCTAGCTAATTTATCTACTATTGGCTGCCACCCCGTAGTAGCAAAATGTTTGTAGGCATGAATATAATGAGTCGGAGGTAATAGGCTCGAGATTGTCTGTACAGGATTTTGACTCTTGTTGATAGAAGAGCATCGTCAGGTGCTGGAAACTATGTTGTAACCATGATGGACCCAGGATTGCACAGAGCCTCCATTCATGGAGGTCCCAGGGACTTCTTGCTTTCTGGTTCTGAGCCGGCTTAAGCACTTCGGTGTAGACTTGAGAAAATATTTGATCCCCGTCCTACATTGGTATATGGGATCATACGTAGCTTTTCCTGAGGCCAAAATAATTTAAAAGATTTAAAGAAAATAAAAGTTCGAACTTGGAATGTTACTACGTAAAAAAAATCACCATCGTATCGACATTTTGATTTACGAAATTAGACGATTCGAACTGGACTTATTAAGAGTTTCAGAAGCTTATATCCCATGGGTAGGAAGCCTAAAATTAGGTGATATAGAATTGTCTACTCAGGCAGGAAGGATGGGGTACATAGACAGGGAATAGGGCACATGATGAATAAATAATTAGCTGCTAAGTCTTGTTTAGGCTGGGAAGGTATTAATAATAGAAAACTAATTGCTCATGTCTTGACTAAAAAGTTCAGGGTATCAAATATAGTAGTATATGACCCTGTAGGACCGACTGAGGGAGATACTAGCGACTGATATGAATTTTACTTACAGTTACAGGAGCATATAGACAGGGTCCCAGGTAGAAATATGATGTTCTTACTAAGAGATTTGAAAGCCCAAGTCGGTAGAAATAGTGATTGAAAGGTTTCTACCTGGTGTAGGAAAAGAAAACAGTAATTGATACAGGCTTCTGTAATTTTGTAGGTATAACAATCTAGTTATAACCAACACGGTGTATGGACATCAAATGGCTCATAAGTTAACGTGGTATTCACGTAATGGTATGACAGCAAATCTTTTTGATTATGTTTTACTAAACCAAAGACTGGCAGGATCAACACAGGATACTAGGGTATATAGGAGTGCTGTCATTCATGTAAAAAGTAAAGATCACCATCTAGTTGTGTCAAGGGTTAATTTAAAACTCAAATTTTGGAAAGGTAACTACCTCCTGGGAAGTTATGATGTTGGTGGACTCCAGGAAAAGAATTTGAGAGAAACTTTACAGGTACAGTTGAATACTAAACTTGAGAGTTTAAAATTTAATTGTGTGGAAGTTGGTTGGAATAATTTTAGAAAAATAATTTTTGAAGTTGCTGAAGGTTTTTTAGGAAACAAAGCTACGACTGCAGCTATGACTGTTAGTGAAAAAGCTTTATGTTTAATAGAAAGAAGAAAGGGCTTGTACAAGAATTATCTGAGTGATAGACCTAATGAAAACAAAAGGAATGTAAAGAAAGCTGAGAAAGCTATGAAATATGAGCTAAGGAGGAGTGAATTGGAGGCCATGGATAAATTTGCCGAGGATCTGGAAGATACAGCTAGATGGTATAATAGTAAAATATTGTACTGGCATGTCAATAAATTGAGAGGGAGTAGTCAATCCGGACTTGGCCGAGTTAAAGATAGGATTGGGACCACAATTAGCGATAAGCGAAGAATCAAAGAGAGATGGGTAAAACATTTTATGAATTTTCTAAACCGAGATAGGGTTGCAGGAAAAGATATAGAGGAAAATGAAAAAGATTGTGATACCTTGGATGTGAGGGAGGATTTGTATTGTGAGGAAGAATTAGCGACAGTACTAAAAGGATTAAAAAATAATAAGGGTCCTGGTGCTGATAGGGTGGTAAGTGAGTTTTTTAAATATGGTGGCTCTTATATTAGAAAAAAAGTTACTTAAGAAAATGAATATGATTTTTGAAAAAGGGGAAGTACCTAACCATTTTAGGAAAACCTTGATTAAGCCACTTTATAAGAAAGGTGATAAAAGTTAGTTGGGGGATTATTGAGGCATTAGGCTGGTCTCTGCAGGTAGCAAATTACTTAGTAATATGATACTTTTTAGACTGAGAGACGCTGTAGACAAAGTTTTAAGAGAGGAACAGTGCGGTTTTAGAAAAGGTAGAAGATGTGTCGACCAAATTTTCACTCTTAGGTTAATAATTGGGAAGTGCCTGAGTTGTCAAACACCTTTGGTCCTCATTTCTGTATCTTATTAGCAAGCGTTCGATTCTGTTGATAGAAGAGCTTTAGCAAAGCTTTTATCCTTTTATGGTATACCAGACAAATACATTAAAGAGATTAGTGCTATGTACGAGAATAGCACTGTTTCGGTTAAGGTAGGAAATAAGGTTAGCAGCTGGTTTTGTACTAAATCAGGCTGCAACCAGGTTTGTTCTTTACTCTAACAAACAAGAAAAGCCTATGGATTTTTTTTATTTGGAAAAGTAAGAGACGAACTTCAGAGAATAAGGCATCAAACTAAACCCACTATGTACCATGGTTTGTTCTTTAGTAGGTTTCAGCCATCAATACAGCCATGATACCAATGAAACTTACATAAACCCCATTTATAATTAAACAGACCGATTCACTAAATAAATGTTTGTGTATTAACGAATTTATTATCATGTCTTATGTGGAAATCATTTTCATAAGTATCTAAAGATATAATGGTAAGCATACCTGTTTGTCACGCGGGTGACCAGGGTTCGATTCCCCGTTGGAGGTAATTTTTCATATGTTGACTTTAAATGTAGCAGTAAAAGGCTATGCGTATAGTTAAGTTGACTATACAGGTTAGTATAGACAAGAGTTAGTTCTTTATTTTAATGCTCCAGAGCCAAAAGATCTATGAGAAAAAAAAAGGTATATGCAGAATATTGTGGTTAGAGTTACTTTTTTTAGTTTTTTGTATAAATATTTATTATATTTTAAAAATATTTTTTTTAATTACAAAATAATTTTAACCCCATCAATTGGCTTTGAAATGAGTCATTATACAACTCTCTACAATGTTCCAGTGCCAAGCTATCTGAGGTGAAAAAGAAAAAAAAGATGCCGTATATGCAGAATATTATGGCTGAGCCACTTTAATTGATTTTCAAGCAAATATATTTTAATTGTAATAAAAACCAAGGGGTGGTAAGTTTCCTATACAAAGGCTTTAGACACGCTTTCAACAGTGGTTCTAAGGGGGGACTCTTTGTTTTAATCTGACTCATTTTTAGGAGTTATGGGCTATTTTGTTTTTTACTATGGGACATGATCGTCTTTTACTAGTCTCTTGTTTTACTACTTTTTTACTACTAATTGTTTTATTACTCTTTTAAAACTAGTTACTTGTCTCTTACTTGGTTGCTAGCTACCGCTGCAACTCGGATAAAGTCTCTTAATAAGTTGCTAGATACCGCTGCAACCTAATTGCTAACTCCTAGACCCCGAAGCCATGCCAAAATAAAAATTGGTGGCAGTGGATACAATTGCGCCAGTGATGGTGTGCCACCGGTGTCTCTGAAATTTTTTTGGTGGCTTGCCGTCAATTGACTGTTGTTTTTTTTTATTCTTAGAGTTTGTTTGGCTACTTTTACAAGAGTTTTTGAAACTTAATCGGTATCAGCTGTATCTGAATTTGGTCGACAATTTCTTTGAAACTTCATTACCATGACTAAACTTCGGAAAAAATAAGGACGACACATCAATTTTAGCTTTTCAAAAACATTCTTTTAATCCAAATGATCGACAGCAAAACCTTAAACTGCCTTATAATTGAATGAATCCGATAAAATAGATAATAAAGTTTTTCGTAAGAAATTGATTCTATTTAAGAAATTCTTTTCGTAAATTAAAAAAAGTATTTAAAACTTCAATTTTCTTTGAAATGAGTTGTTAAACAGATCTCTATAATGCTCTAGTGCCCCGCTGGCTACAAAGAAAAAAAGGGGAAAAATGCCGGCCATGCAAAATATAGCAGTTGAAGCCACTTTTCAAATTTTTTTAAGCCAATGGGTTTTCCTAGCTATTCAAGCCAAAGAGCTCCGAGTTTTATTCATATGGTTTTAGGACAAGGCAATTCTTTGTGTTTCGACGTGACATCATTTTTAAGAATTATGGGCTACTGTGTTTCTTCATATGGGACGTGATTGTCTCATACTAAGTTACTAGCTACCACTGCAACCCAGATTCCAGTGCCCAGCTATCTGAGGTAAAGAAAAAACATATGCTGTTGAAAGAAAATACTGGCGTTCCAGCCACTTTTCTTGATTTTCAAACCAATGTATTTTCCTTGTTATTCAAGCCAAAGTACAGTAAGTTTCCTATATGAAGGCTTCAGGCGAGGTGATTCTGATGGTGTAGTTCTTTTTCTGATCTAAGACTTCTTTCAGAAGCTACTAGCTATTATATTTTGTGGTATTGGATGGGATTGTCGCTTACTAGGTTGCTAGCTACCGCGGCAACTCGGATAAAGTCTCTTACTAAGTTGCTAGCTACCGCTGCAGCCCTGCTTGTTCTTTACTTTAGCAAACAGTAAAAAAACTATGGCTTTTTCTTATTTGGAATCGTAAAAGACGAACTTCAGAGAATGAGGCATTAAACTAAACCCAATATATGCCATGGTTTGCTCTTTAGTAAGATTCAGCCATCTATACAGCCATAATATTGATGAAACTTACATAATCCCCATTTATAATTAAACAGACGGATTCCTTATATAATTTTTTTTGTATTAACGAATTTATTATCATGCCTTATGTGCAAATAATTTTTTTTAATTCTCTGATGGTATAATGGTAAGCATAACTGTTTGTCACACGAATTACCAGGCTTCGATTCCCCGTTTGAGGTAATTTTTTATATATTCAAATTAAATAGAACTGTAAAAGGTTATGCTAAAGTCAAGTTGCCTATACAGGTTAGTATAGAAAAGAGTTAGTTCTTTCTTATAATGTTCCAGTGCCAAGCTATCTAAGGAGCAAGAAAAATAAAGATGCCGTATTTGCAGAATGTTTTGGTTACAGCCTCTTTTTTAGTTTTTTGTATAAATTTTTATTATATTTTAAATATGTTTTTTTTATTTACAAAATTTTTTTAACCCCATCAATTTCCTGAGAAATAAGTCATTCAACAGCTCTCCACAATTTTCCAGTGCCAAGCTATTTGAGGTGAAAAAAAAACAAAAAGGATGCCGTACATGCTGATTATTATGGCTTGGGCCACTTTATTTTCTTTATTTTCTAACAAATATATTTTAATTGTTATAAAAGCCAAGGAGCGGTAAGTTTCCTATAAAAGGGCTTCAGACAAGGCGGTTCTAATGATGAACTTTTTGTTTTGATATAACTAATTTCTTAGGAGTTATGGGCTATTTTGTTTTTACTATAGGACGTGATCGTCTATTACTAGGTTGCTTACTACTAAACCCCGAAGCCGCGCCAAATAAAAATTGGCAGCAGTGGATACTATTGCGCTATTCATGGTGCATGACCGGGGTCTCTGAAATTTTTTGGCGGTGGGCAGTCAGTAGATCATTGTTTGTTCTATTGTTACAGTTTTTTGGCTACTTTTAAAAAGTATTAGAAATTTAATTGGTAACAGTTTTATCTGAACTCGGTCCAAAATTTCTCTTTAGCTTCTTTACTATGACTAAACCTCGGAAAAAATAAGGACAATATATCAATTTTAGCTTCTCATAAACATTCTTTTAATCCCAATGATCGACAGCAAGACCTTAAAGTACCTCATCATTGAATGAATCCAACAAAATAGATAATTTGAAATTTAATTCAAATTAAGCTCTGAAACTTGAACTAAAAAAATTTACTTTCTCCATAAGTACATGGCTAATTTATGAAACATCAATGGAACCTGACATGCATATCTTAATTTATTTTCGTATTTTCTGGTCTTGCAACCTACATTCCACTTGGCTAACCTACCCCTCAATCCCCCACTCTCTATGATGCAGAAACCATTTCTCATTGCTTCAAGATTGAATCCTTTCAAGTCATAATATAAAAGTTTTAAAATTAAATATTTTAACCATTTCCTTCTAGAATGAAAGAGCTTATTTTTGTCTTTCCCATCTCAGCAATTAAGGTACTGTTGTCTTGGAAGTAATTGAACATGGCTGGTAAGCATATTAAACGATCAAAGTTATACTTTAGCGTATAGGATTCAATATTTGATTTTTTTTTTCTTTTACATAGCCAATTTTCAGAAAGTCAGTATGTTGTTTTTTAAGAATAGTTTGTTCCCAGGTGTAATAAGAAATAGAAGCCACATTTTGTCAATAAATAATTTTAAATGAAAAGAAACAACAATATTATACTGGTAAGCCATGATTGCTTCAGTATTCATGTGACAAGGTATGGGTGTCACAGCTTATTGGCGCAAAATCGGCGCTAAACCACTTACTGGAGGAGAAAACCCCCAGCGGTGCCAAAAGCTCTAATGGGATGCCCGAGCTTACCACAACGGCTCTGTAAATATAGATTTTGTTATTACCAAATTTACAATATACCCTGCCCCAGGGTATGATAACATGATTGAACGGTCAAATGGCAAAATTTTAAGGCCAAGGGTGTACCCATTATGGGTCAACACTAAAAATCACTAACTGTCTCCTTGGAGGTAACGAACCCCCTGTCAATATAATAATAACAAGTATCACGTAACTCTGTTGCTACCCTGTCTGGGTTCCTGTAAAAAATAAACTGCACAGTTGTAGGCACTAGCTTACTTGTAATCTTCCAAAGGTCAAACACACTACAAAAAAGAAGACTTCCCCAAAATGGGGTCTCAATGTAGACCAACTAAAAAAAAATTCATTCTATACAAAAACTTTGCATAGGGGGGGATCTTCCCTTGGCCCTAACCAATCCTCTCAATCCCCATTCAAAATCCATTCTACTTTTTCTTAACTCTATCTTTCAATGGCTCAGACCAGAGAGACAAAAATAGAATTTACTTCAAAGCTCACATATTGCGGAAGAATCTAGCTTAGCAACCATAGTTAATCTTAGGATTAAAAATTTTCCTATATGCGAATATAATTACAGGAAAGAAAATTGGATATTTATCTGAAAAGAAAAAAGAAACAGGGGTGGAATCCCAACAAACATCTTACAAAGAAAACAATTGTTTATAATCATATTATTGAATATACTATTAATATATTGTTACATTTTTAATTCTGGCTTTCAATTTTAGAATTTAATTGCAATTCAGTTTTAAATTCCATTTTTTGTCAATTTTCGGGCAGTTTAAGGAGCGAGAATTGAAAATAAAAAACAATTAGCTAGAAAAAAAATTCAAGCACGTTCTTTTAGAGCTTTGACAAGCATGCAGTTATGATGTGTAAAAATAAGCTTTTTTATACGGTATGGAGCCGGCATAGCAGCGATTATTAGTACTGCACCACTGAAAACTCTTTCTACTGTGGCATTTGTTGCCGGCAACCCCGACGCAGCCCGAATTCAGCCAATGGATTTCCTCCTTATTCAAGCCAAGGAGCTTTAAGTTTTCTGCAAAAGGGTTTCTGACGAGCTAATTCTAATAGCATACTTTGTGTTTCGATCTAGCTCTATTTTTAGAAGTTATTGGTTATTGTATTTCTTAGTGTGGTGTGTGATTGTATCTTACTAGGTTGCTAGCAACCGTGCAACCCGGATTTTGCTACAACGTGCTATTGTTCACCTTTTACTAAGTTGGAGCTACAGCTGCAACCATGATATTTTTCCGAAAAAATCGCTGTGTTATATTATCTTGTCAGAAGATAAGTTTGTTATATAATCATATATATTTGTTTCAATATTTTAATTACTAAGGGCTAGAGTTCATTCTTTACTGTAAATATTTTGCAGTTTGTAGTTACATAAAATTATCTCATTTTAAATTTCCAGAAATTATTCTAGTTTTAAACTAGCTACCGTGGGAACCCAGATTACAAACAAAAAAAGTCTATGGCTTTTTCTTATTTGGAATAGTAAGAGACGAGCTTCAAAGAATTTGGCATCAATTTAAGCCAGATGTATGTCATGGTTTGTTTTTTCTAGGTTTCAGCCATCTCTACAGCTATGATACTGATGAAACTAACATAATCACCATTTATAATTAACCAGAGTGATTCCTTATATAATTTATTAGTGTGTTAACGAAATTATTATCTTGTCTTGTATGTAACTTATATTTAATAAGTCTATAAAGGTCTAATGGTAAGAATACCCACTTGTCACGCGGGAGAACAGGGTTCGATTCCCTTTTGGGGGGACCTTTTAATATGTTGAATTAAAAGCAGCATTTATTAAATTTTGAATTTAAAAAAAGATATTCAATTTATTTACATCCTAGCTCAAATAATGAAGATAATATGAATGAACCATAAGGTTCAGTTTCTTTGTGCTTGAGTTTGTTGTTTACTATATGACCTTTATATCAAATATTTAATTTATTATTGGCTAGAGTTTGTTCTTGATTATAATTGTTAGAACCCTTAAAAGATTTACTGCATTTTATATACCTATATCTTCATGCTTTTTATAGTGTTAAAAATAACACTTGGTACTACAGTGCTATAAAAATGGCAGTTTTTCGTAAAAAAAACTGTTTCTTCTAATTATTTATAGCTTACATTATTATCTTGTCTAAAGATAAGTGGGAATAAATATTGCAATCACTTATTACGTTATATGTGGTTTAAACTTATACGATTATAACGTCATTCATCAAGCTTGTAAACGAAAATGCATTTTTATTTCCAAAATGATTCTATTTTAAAAATGATTATATTTTTAATTATAAAAGGCACTAGATGTTGCAATTTTCTTAGAATTAGCCAATATACAACTCTCTATGATTTTCCAATGCCCAGCTAGCTGAGCAGAAAGAAAAAACGGAAGGAAAAAAGATGCAGTATATGCAGAAAGTCTTGGTTTCAGCTACTTTTCTGAATTTTTCAGGCCAATATAATTTCCTTGTTGTTCTAGCCAAGAGAAGGTAAAATTGGAATTTAAGGTTTTGGACAAAGTGGTTATAATAGTGCACTTCATGTTTTGACCTAACTACATTTTTTGGGAGTTATGGGTTATTTTAGTTTTTACTAAGGAACGTGATCATCTCTTACTAGGTTATTAGCTACCGCTGCAACCTGGATTACATAATTAATATTTATAGTAAACTATTTTGATCTTTTATTTAGCTTTAGTAGAGTTTATCAATCTCTGAAGTTGTTGAAAATTTCAGTTAGTATAGGCTAGTGTTTGTTCTTTATTATAATTCACTATTAAATATAATATGACTAGAGGTCGTATTTTTTATAAACTAGCTTACAGCTACAGCTGCAACCAAGATGCTATAACTACTCCACACACCTTTTAGTTTGTATAGATTAGAGTTTGTTCTTAATTGTAAATCTTCCTATTAAATAATTTAGATGTCAGCTTTTCCTTCTCTTCTTAAACTCCTTTCTGACGTTTATAGCTCATTAAAGCTTCCTTATTCAGGGAAGCTAATCCTTCAGGAGTTATCCCTTGATCTGAAATCACTGCAGTTTCTTTTGTGTTAATGTTTGACTTTTTCTCATTTTCATGTTGACATCTTTTAGCCCCTAAGTGTTTTGCCGTCTTTTACATTTGATGCACCACGAGGATTCATGCAAAAAAGTCAGTCAAATTTAGCACCATAAAGTCACTCAGATAACCATAGAGTCAGTCACCAAGCACTCAGATCACCATAAAGTCAGTCAAAAAAGCACCATAACTCTTCAAGAAATTTTTGTATGTCATATCTTTTCAAAAGATAAGTATGTTGCGTCATCATGCATTTAGTGATTTATCTTAAAATTTCAGTTACTATGGGCTAGAGTTAGTCCTGAACAACAATTGTTCCTGTTGTTCGAGCCATTATAATCAACATACAAGTGTGTTGCATCATCTCACATATGAAAATTTATTTCAAATTTCAATTTTTATGGGCTAGAATTTGATCTTTACTATAAAAAATGGATCTTTTATACAAAAACATTCAGAATATCGTAGTTTCAGCCACTTTTCTTGATTTTCAAGCCAATTTATTTCCCCTGTTGTTCAAGCCAAGGGACGGTAATTTTCTAAATAGGGGTTTCGAACAAGGCGGTGCTAATAGTGTAGTTCTTGTTTTGATCTGACTCTATTTTTAGGGGTTATGGGTTATAAAATTTCTTAGTATTGGACGTGATCATCTCTTACTAGGTTGCTAGCTATATTTAAAACCCGGATAATCCTTTGTAGTAATTGCTACATTCCGTTCTTTACTATAATTACAACAATTCCAAAATTTTAAAAAAGAACACCAAAAGTTTGAAGCTTGGTAGAAATTATTGTTAGAAATTGGACTTGCTGTAACAATCAACTTTCTCTGAATTGACTACTGTATGAAAAGACATTAAATTACCTAAAGAAAAAAATGATGATTGCAAAAATATTTGTAAATATTTTAACATTGTATTTATATATATAATTGATTATAACAATTCCAGAACCTTAAAAACAAAAATTTAAGCTTAGTAGAAATCGTTTTTATAAGCCGAACAAGTTCTAATATTTAAATATCTTTGAATATTTTGCAGTATGAAATGACATTAAATTACGGAAAGAGCAAAAAACGGGTAGTTTCAAAAATATTTGTATATAATTTAAAAAGTGATTACAACAATTCAAAAACCTTAAAAAAAAAACAATAAGTTTCATGAATTATATTATTCTTCTCCCTCCCCCAACCCCAACCAAAAGAGTGAGTGTATCGTTTTTATATCTTTTTTGCTTATAATATCATAAATGGAAAGTATTTATAACATGGAAAAAAAACTAGAAAACCTTTAAGTTTAATTCAGAATCGCTAAAGTCATTATGTAAACTGGAAAAATATTTAATGTTTTAATTTAAATTGGTAAAATGCCTGACAATTTTGAAGTCATTTTTAGAGGCATCAGTATTGCAATAATTTGCCAAACTTACGCAGAAAATTGAAGATTTTCATGTATGGAGAAGTTGATATTAAACTGCATAAAGAGCAAAAAACTTGTAAATACAAATATACTTGCATATGTTTTGACAAGGGACTAAAACAATTCAAAACGATCTTTATAAACGAGCAATAATTGTATAGTTATGTATGTATGTAAAAAAATTCTCAAATACAGCTTCATATTTTTTGGGAATAATTGGCATTCCGGTATATTCTGGCCTAAAAAATTATTTATATGAGTCAGAAGTTTGAGAAAATTTGTTAAGAGGCTTACATTTAGAAAAATAATGGTCAGTGACGTCATTTTATAGACACCAGGATCGCAATGACGTTGTCACACTTGTCACACTTATATGTAAAATTGAAAATTGTAATGGGTGGAGTGGCTTATAAATTAAAGAGCGAAAAAATTAAAGAGCAAAAAACTGGTAATTGTAAAATTATTCGTATATATTTTATGGCGACGGTTCAAAAATTTCAAAAAAGAAAACAAAAATTTTGAAGCTTAGTAGAAATAATTGCTAGAAATCGGACTTAGGGTATTAATCAAATATCATTGAATAAAAATCAATATGAAAAGACATTAAATTGCGTAAACAACAAAGACTGGTATTTGCAAAAATATTTATAGCATAATAGTCATTTATAATTAACCGCACCGATTCCTTATATAAATTTTCAGTGTATTAGTGTATTACTAACTACTACTACTAACAACTCATCGCAGCACCAAGCCGCCTGAGGCCAACACAGCTACGCACGCTCTTCCTCCACCCCAATCTATTCAAAGCCTCCCTTTTTACACCCACCCACGAAGTTCCCATTTCCTTTAAATCTTTCTTTATGACGTCCTCCCACCCCAGACGGGGACGACCTGCCTTCTGTTTAGCCCTAGATGGTTGGCCAAAAAGAACAATCTTCAGCAATCTGTCATCCTTCATCCGCACAACATGCCCTAACCACCTCAACCTTTCTTTCATTATTAGTGTATTGTATGAAATTATTATCATTTCTTATGTGTAACTTATATTTAATAAGTCTTCGATGGCCCAAAGCTAAGTAAACCCACTTATCACGTGGGAGAACGGGATTTGAATCTTCGTCCGTGAAAACTTTATATATATTGAATTAAAAGTAATATCTGTTAAATTGAAATTAAAAAAAATTTTTTTTAATTATGTCCTAGCTAAAACAATGAAGAAAATATGAATAAACGACAAGGTTAAGTTCCTTTGGGCTTAAATTTGTTCCTTAGTATAAAAAATTTTCATAAAATAACTAATTTACTATGGATTAGATTTCATTTTTATTATAAATATTACGTCGTATATAATTACAACCTACAATTATGATCATCATTCATCAATGTTTTACATAAAAATGCAGTCTTTCGTACAAAATTGATTATATTTCAAAAATACTTTTTTATTAAATAAGGTTTTTAGCTCAATCAATTTCCTTTAAAATGAGCCATTAAACAGCTCTCTATTATTTTCCAGTGACAAGCTATCTGAGGTGAATAAAAATTGAAAAAAGATACCGTATATACATAATATCTTGGTTTCATCCACTTTTCTTGAATTTAAAGCAAATATATTATCATTATTATTCAAGCCAAGGGATGGTAAGCTTTCTATTTAAAGATTTCATACAAGACAGTTCTAATGGTGTACTTTTTGTTTTGATTTGACTGCAATTTCAGGAGTTATTTGCTTTTTTTTACTATGGGACCTGATCGTCTTTTACTCGGTTGCTAGCTACCGCTGAAACCTGGATAAAACTCCTTTATTATCATCACGAAGTCATAACCAATTTGATCAGCATTAACGTCATTATATGCCTTTTTTCTATTTACAGCATAATTTTAATAAAACTATGACGACATTCATTATCTAGTATATGAAAATGCAGTTCTTTATAAAAGCACAGATTTTGTTTAAAGTTTTTTAAATTACAAAAGCAGGAAGATAGCGACGAAGACCACACTGCCTTTCTATCATGAACAGCAAGTAGAACAATAGGAATTTTGTATATAAGACAGTGGAACGCAACTTTAAATGAATATTTTGACCATATATCCAAGGGCTGACCTCAGCAAAACAAATGTAGAAAAAAAGAATATAAAAGAACTCACATGAAAATACAATCTTTAAAACTGAAATATTTTCAAGAAAGCCATAGCATCACTACTTCAAAAAAGTTCAACTAGGACTGGTACATTAAAGTGAAGTGAAAAAAGACAGTTCATTTAAATGAAATAAATTTTTTTACAAACAAGCTCTTAAAGCTAATCTTGCCTTTTTGGTAGCCAGCCAAAAAGGTCTATTCGTACATTTTGAGTGGAATTGTTTACTGGTTTTCTAATACAATTAGTTAAATCACTTTTAATAAATTTTGTATATAATGTATTAAGTGTATATTCCCCCAAATCTCTATTTAAAGAAGCATTACTATTTATTTTAATTTTAATTTCGATTCAGTTCAATTTAATGAGTTTATTTACAAAGATCCTAAGGGAACCCACCCCATCATAAATAAATAAAAAAACATACTTTAGTTATTTACATTTTAATCTTAAAGTTTTTGTGTATCATACTTTACATTATTTATCACTCTTTGTAGCGATAAAAAATAGGTTGTGTTAATTGTAGTAATAAAGATTGACCACGTCAAATGTAATATCGTGCTTTCAAGCTGAGAACTTATACTTTATAAGTTCTCCGATAGCGCCACTTATAGCGCTAAAGACTGTGGCATATGTAATATTATTCTTTAAGGCTATGGCGCTTAAGATGCGCCAAATGTGGCAATGAAGTCTGGGGCCACAATTGTAATACTATGATTAAAAGCAGTGTACCGATCGCGCCACTCGCTGAAAGCGAAAAAACAAAATGCGTAGCTATAGTAGGTTAGAAATTCTCCAACTATCAATTCGGGAGCGTAACCTCGCTTCCTCGGAATATCACCGTGTCGATTACCTCTAATGTTATGTAGAAATGAGATTCCTGGGAGCGCTACCGATGGAGACCTACGAACTAATTACCTGCCTTGCGATTAGATACAGGCATATAAAATAAAACAAACACAATTAGAAAAGCAATAGTTTTATTGAGACTTACATTTAGGTGTACAACAGTGCTTCATTTCAACTGACAATGACAAAGGCAAGGATAAAATTGGATCTCAAAAATAATGATGATGGCAATAGAGACAATCCGTAATTGAAACAAAAATCAGTTTTTTTCACTATATCACACAAGTATAGATTCTGCGCCCTGCTAGCTATTTCACAATTGGCCCAAGTCCTGTGGCGGGGGCCGCTACCTTGTAATTATGTTTGCAAACTCACTTCATTATGCTCACTAACCGTCCAATAATTTGTTTTTTTATATATCTGATGATTAAATGTTATAACTTTAGCTTCCTGAGAAACTTTGTCTCTAGCATTTTTTTATTACCAAATACCTTGGAGAAATTCAAAACCGAACAGTGTCGTTGTTTGGCTGAGGCTAAAATGCAATTCCTCTTTTTGCTGATTAAGAACTTTTCTTTTTTGAAACTAGTTTTAAACTTAATTAGTGGAAGTCAGAATTATCTTTAGAAAGAAAAAGATTTTATTTTTTTTTTGTATTTTAAATATATCACATTTTACTCATGGTACGTCTCTACTTTAAATTTTCTTTTGTAATGCCAATTAATGATTTTTTAATATTTTTTTTAAATGACGCTAAGGAGCTCCTACCACTCAACTCTTCCGGGGTTAGATTCAATATCTATGTGCATGTTATATTTGGAGAAAAATCTGATCGTACAGTCGGGGTAATTGGTATGTGCATGCTTAATAACAATCGAGTAGGCAAATTATTATGGTCCAAGATAGGCTGGAATAATGTTTTAAATGAAAATGGTAGTTCACCAGCTAGAAACTTAAACACAAAAGTCAAGAATGACAGTTGATGCAGCAACTCTAGTGACGAGTACTCTTCATTTTAACCAATGAAAATAAGGCATTGCCTATGAGTAAAATTCAGTTTTGCAGATAAGATTTAAAAATTGACTGCCAGATCATTGTACAGTTCTGTAAGTGGGGCTTTATGAGGGCATTGTACAGGAGGACAAGTGTTTTCTGCGGCAAGGCTTGCTTCAGCTTTTTTGTTATTTCAAGATTTTGGGATAGCTTCAGATCTACTGCTTGGATGTGATACAGGAACGGCAGGCTCTCATTGGCCTGCCGTTGAATTCTCAAGGAGAATTCCCAGGTTTTTTGTGGAGCGGTTTCCTAGCCGACTAATCAGACCTCTGGAAGTTTGGATACCCTATATCTCCGGATGGACACCTCCAAAACGGAGAAAAATAAGGCGCAAGATTTACCAACGTTAGTGACTAGTTGGTTAGCATCCATCCAGAGATATGTCTTCTCCAGAACATCCCTCTGCTTATACCTGAGCATTGTATCCTTTTCACAACAGCCAAGCGTCAAATCATTGGCAAAGGCCACGAGATCATCGTCATCATCTTCGGACTGAAAATAATATCCATTGTGGCATAGGTTACAGCAACAAAGATTAGTGCGTTTGGGGTTCAGCACTCTACTTAGACCGTTAAAATGGATCAAGAATCGTAGCGGTCCTAATATTGAGCCCTGGGGGACACCAAAGTAGAAGAGTACATCGTTCCTTGGATCTTCTCCCATATAAGTCCTGTGGTCCCTAAGATAAGACCTGAACAAATCCAGTGCTTCGCCTCGCATTCCTACGCGTTCCAGTTTCCAGAGGAGAATTGCCTGGTATATAATATCAAATAATTTTTTGATATCAAGCTAACAGCTGCAGGTAGTAGGCCAGACTCCAAAGCTTTGTTTATCCATAAACTTATAGATGTTAGTGCATCTTGGGTGGAGTGCCCTGGTCTGAATCAAATCTGGTGATTATTAAGAAGCCCTTTCTTCTCAAGAAACAGGAATAGCTGCTGCTGCATTGGTTTTTCAAAAACTTTTGAAAATACTGAAAGAATAGAAATGGGTCTGTAATTTTCCGGTTCAAGTCGAGAATCTTCTTTGTGCAGTGACATTATTCTAGCTTTCTTCAGTTATTCTGGGAAAGTACCCTTTTGCAACGACAAATTTATTAAGTAAGTAAGGGGCTCAATGATAGACGGAGTAACTGGGCTTAAAACTTTTGTGTGTATCCTGTCAAACCCAGAAGCCGCATTGCCTCACACATATTGCTTGATTGACAAAATTCCAGGTGGAGACACTGGTAAAAGTGCCAATGACTTGAAGCATGACGGACCAAGGTAATCTTTAAGGTCCTCACTGGGCTTTCCAACAGAATCTGCTGGTTTTTTTGCCGACCTCTGCAAAATGTCCCCATTGCATATTAAACGTTTTTTGATCCCGCTACAGATTCCCCATTGACAGATAATTGCAATGGAAGCTCAGGGGGAGGGCTGCAGAGGCACAGTATGGAGTTTAGAACCTTATATATTTTCTGAGAATTCTTTCCACTTTTATATATTTTATCACTAAAATAATCTCTCTCGACTTTTCGTAGAATTAATTAAAGACACTTATTATAATTCTCATATTTCTCAAGTGTCACTATGCAAGGTTTAAATTTGTGATCAGTCCATGGTTTATTTTTCTTATTAATAAACTGGAGTAGTCTATGACTAATCCAATTGCTGATAGGTTGATTTTTTCGTCCAGTAATTTTTGTACGCTTTTCGCAGCAACAGTCCGTATATATACTCATAAAAATACTATGGAATTTCTTGAATCCTCTTTTAACATCATCTGTACTCATAACACTTTCCCAAGAAGTGCTCTCTATATTTTGTTTAAGAGTTTCTAAGTTCTTATCATTCAAATTCCAAGTTACAAGCCCCTGCTTAATCAAACTATTAGGCTTAGGAGGTTGATGCTGTGTGTTGAAAATAGTAGGCAGAGGGAAGTGCTCAGAAGTGTTAGATAGCAGAACTGAGGCCGGTATTAGGTGCAGTGTTGAAAAAATGTTCTCAATCAATGAGTCTGAAGTAGCAGTCGCTCGGTTAGGTATCGTTGTAGAGGGGTACAAATTTGAGGCTGACATTGTACCAAGCAGATCTGTTGAACTGGAGGACAGAGAAACAGTTAGATGAATATTGAAGTCTCCCATTAAGATAGCTTCGTTCACTTAATTTTCCGGAATACCAGTTATTTGGTTTAAATTTCCCATGAATGCAGAGACAGATCTTCCCGGAGGACGGTATACTTCTCCAACTGTTATTTTCTTCTGTGAAGGTAAGAATATTTCAAGGAAAAGTGATTCATAAGCACCTTTGATACTACGGGTTAATTCTTTACTAATACACAGAGGAAAGTTTCTTCAAAAAGTATTTATGGTTAAGATTATTAAAAATATGAATACTTAAGGCAAAATGAAAACAAAAATTCGTGCTATTAGAATTTAATGCTTTAATTATGTCATCTTTGTACTGTTGTATGTTTTTGTCTAAATTTTTATGGGTTCTACCAACATAGTAGTTGCCAAAGTCACATAGTATTTGATAAAGCCCTCTTTGGCTAGTAACTGGAGTTATATATTTACCAGAGTTCAGGAAGTTCATGATCTTTAAAATATTGGTATAGTTCTAATAAAGTATAGTTCATCTGTGATGTGAGATTCAGAGCCAATATTTAGGGCACGGTCAGCAGTAGGGGTAGCAACATTTTTTCTAACTTGTGGAGGTGATTGGATTTAAAATGTAGAAATATGTTGTTTTTTGTGGGCTTTCTGTAAATTGTAAAATTCAGTTTATCAATGCTACGAATAATTTATATATCCAGAAACAGTAATTTATTTTCAGTTTCAATTTCTAAGGTAAACTGTACATTTCAATCATATGTATTAAGATGATCTAGAAAACCCCTAAGTTCATATTCCCATAATTTCAGAGCGATATAACATCATCCGTGTAACGCCCCTAATAGATATGTTTTTAAAATATGATTTTAAGACACAATTTTCAAGGAGCTCTATATAAATGCTTGCTAATAACCTGGAAAGAGTTATTAGCAATAAATCTTATTTTAATAACTCTTTTAACTTTCGTTTTTTGATAAAAAGAATTACGAAACTGAAAATACATTGAATACTTATTAAAAATTTTGACTAGAGACATTAAAACCTCGCAATCTATACCTGTTGTTGAATCTTCAGCTAATTGATAATTTTTTTTCTATTTTACTTCTTAATAATTTTTAAGATATTGTTACATCAATATTAGTATACATAAAAACTATGTCAAAACTACTTACTATTGTATATTTTGAAATGCTTGCATTTTTAAGTTTTTCCACTAAATCTACCGAATTACTTATGTACGATTTTTGGGAATGGAGCAAAGGTTTGAAGGCTGTACATAAACCTTTTGAATATTCAAAGCTCAGAGCTTTTGTGCAAGCTATAATTTGCCCTTACTTATGTAACTTTGGGGAACCGTAAAAGTTTGGACAAAAGGTGGAAAAATTTATTATACAAATGTGGGGTGGTTTTACCATTTTGTTCTGGAATCTTTAATTCGGTTATAATTTTATTTGTAAACTTATCAGTATTATCGTGAGTCATGGTGTTTTCGTCTTTTAAGTTAAATTTTATTTTCATAATCTAACGTATCCATGACAGCAAGTAAATTACTTTTATCGGTTTTTGTTATTACAATAGATGAATCTTTGTGAAGATTTGACAATATTTTAATGTCGTGCGGAATTTACCGGGTCAAACTGGTAGTAAAAGTAACTTTGTTTTGGTTGCCGTAAAAAGTGTTTATAAAACAAGATCTAACTTCAAATGGGCTAGGAATAGATGAATAGTGTTTGTGCATAGAGGATTCTAGAGAGGAAACTATATCTGCCACAGGAACTTTTTGTGAAAAAGAGAATTTCAGACCTTTTTCAAGAGTTTGGATTTCTCAAGGTTGAAGAGCTCTAGAGCAGAAAACCTTTCTAGAGAAGTAAACCTTGGAGTATAAGTAAGATAAATCATCAAATATTCGTACCTCAGACTTTCTAATATCTTATACAGTCTTTCCTTAGACCAGTGAAAATCGTGACTAAAAAAAATTCTTTCAAATCTAACTACCTGAGAATAATCAACCGTAGATAGATTTCCAAATAAAATTTTCATGAGATTTTCTTTCTGAGATAGAAATATGTCTTTTTTGTTTTTTCCTTAATAATGTTGACTAAAGTTTTTGAATGTAATGTGTGCGCAAATTGCGCTTCTTTCCGGGTATTTAAATATATTTTATATCTTAAAGACTTGAGAATAAGGTTTTCATTTCTGCAAAATTCTAAGATAATTCTTATGATAGAAAAATAGATAACAAAGATAACGACAAAATGTTATGTATTATTTGCCAATAATTTCAAAATCATGAACTTCCTAAGCTTTGGTGAAGATATAACTCCAGTTATTCGCCAAAGAGGATATTATCAAATACGATTTGACTGTGGCAACTACTATGTTGGTAAAACCCATCAAAGTTTTGAAAAACACCTACAACAGCACAAAATTGACATAACTAAAGCTTTAAATTCTAATAATACAAATATTTCTTTTGATTCTGCTTTAAGCAGTTATATGTTCGATAATCCTAGCTATAAAATGTTTTTTTAAGAAATTTTCTTATTAACAATGATTTGGGCATAAAACAAGCTGTTCGAGAGGCAATTTAAATTAAAATCAAAACAAATAGTAATTCTACTTTAAATAGAGATATGGGAGAATATTCACTTATTACCTTATATACAATTTTTTTAATGATTTAACTAATTATATAAAAAAAAACAGTAAACAATTCCACTCAATCTGCTACGGATAGACCTTCTAGACTGGCTGCCAAAAAGGCAATATTAGCCTTGAGAGCTTCTTTGTAAATGTTTTTTTCATTTCGTTTAAATGAACTGTGTTTTTTCACTTCAATTTTATGTACCAGTCCTGGTTGAACTTACTTGAAGTAATGATGCTAGGGCAGTTATGAAAATACTTCAGTTTTAAATATTGCATTTTTATGTGAGTTCTCTTATATTAATTTTTTCTACATTTGTTTTGCTGAGGACGACCCTAGGATATAGGGTCAAAAATTTCATTTAAAGTTGAGTTCCACTGTCTTATATTAGGAAATTCCCTATTGTTCTACTTGTTGTTTATAAGGCACGAAGAGGTGACAAATTCCTGATGTTATATTAACATAAGGCACTATAGTGCTAAAGAGAAATGTTTTTGTAAATAATTGATTACATTTAAAAAATATTTTTTTAGTTACAAAAGTTTTCAACTCCACCAATAGCATTTAAAATCAGCCATTAAAGAGCTCTCTAAGATGTTCCACTGCCAGGCTATTTGAATAGAAAAAGGAAAAAAAAACACAAAATGAAGACATATATGCAGAAAGTCTTGATTCTAGCCACTTTTTGTATGTTTAAGCCAATGTAGTTTCCTTGTCTTTCGACCAAATTAACGGTAAGTTTCCTATATATGGGTTTCGGACAAGGTGATTTTAAAATTTTTCTTCCTGTTTGATCTGACTCAATTCTTAGGAGCTATGGGCTATTATATTTTTAGCATTTAACGTGATCGTCTCTTACTAGGTTGCTAGCTACCGCTGCAACCCAGGTCACTCCAATAAAATCAGGTGTCAAGTACTTAGAACTTTTAAATCAACACTAATTTGGAAATTGTTAGGTATTTTGCAAAGTTTTAACTAAAAAAACATAATTATTGGTCAGACACCATAAATGTTTTTGCAATTTACATAAGAACTTTAGCAATCCTTAATTGGAAACTAAAATAATATACAATTATCTTTTCAAAAGATAAATGTTGATAAATATCGCATTCACTTATTACGTCTTAAATAGTTACAACGTAAAATTATGATCATTATTATTCAAGCTTTCTCATAAAAATTCAGCTTTATTTAAAAACTGATTCTATTTTATTTTTTTTTATTTTTTTATTACCAAAGTTACTAGATGTAGTAATTTACTTTAAATGAGCCATTAAATAGCTCTATATAAGTTTCCATTGTCATGCTCTCTGAGTGGGGAAAAAAAACAAAGACATCTTCGATGCAGAATATTGTGGTTTCAGCCACTTTTCTCGATTTTCAAACCAATATATTTTCCTTGTTATTCAAGCCAAGGGACTGTTAGTATCCTATATAGGGGTTTGGGACAGCGTGGTTCTAAGAGTGTACTTCTTTTTTGGATCTGACTCTAGTTTTAGGATTAATGGGCTATTTTTCAATATGGGACGTCAGCGTCTCTTACTACTTTGCTAGCTACTCCTGCAACCCTAATTATAATTAATCAGGCAGATTTCTTTTGTAATTTTTTAAAGTGAGTTTGCGAATTTATTATCATGCCTTATATTTTGCTTAATTTTCGTTAGTCTTCGGATGGTACAATGGTAAGCATACCCACATGTGACTCAGGAGACCGGAGTTCGATTTCCAATCGGAGGAAATTTTTAATATATTGACTTACAATAACTGTACAAGCCTATTATAGTTAAGCTGCCTATACAAGTTAGTATAGGCAAGAGTTTTTTTCTTTTTTATAATTTGACGTGATCGTCTCTTAATAGGTTGCAAGTAACCGTTATGTTTTATTATAATCCCTATTTATAATGAAATTTATCAGTCCCTTATAAAAAGGTCGTACCTGCAGCTGTTTGCTTAGTTGTACCGATAGCTTTTGGCTTTACTTTTTAGTCCAATTACTATAGTATATAGAACTTTCTTTAATATAACTTGGTTTAAAATAAAAATAAATTTTTGTTCGGACACCAAAAATATTTTTGTAGTTCACAGTTAAATAAAATTATTTTATTTAAAATTTTCAGGAAATATTTCTATTCCAGTTGAAAAATCAGATTTTTTGTTAAAACCCCCAAACATTGCTGTATTTTACATAAATATGTCTACATGCTTTTGATAATGGTATTAATTCTTTGAAAAAATTGATTTTATTTTTTACTAAAGCTATTACTATAACTGAATATTTCAGCTACTATTAGCTGAGGTTTGTTCTTTATCATACAGCTGACTTACATTCAAAAGATAACTTTATTATTTTAACTTTTAGTTACTGTGCGCAGAGAATTTTTTTAATAGTTTTCAGCAATATATTATAAAAATAGCGACGGCCCCATTTATAATGAACTTTATCGATTCTTTAGATAAATTATTTAAACCCAAAGACGGTAAATTCCCTATATAGGGGCTTCGAACAAGGTGGTTCTAATAGCGTTCTTTTTGTTTTGATTTGAGACCATTCTTAGAAGTTACAGGATAATGAATTACCTAATATTGGACGTGATCGTCTCTTACTAGGTTGCTACCGCTGCAACCCAGATATTGCTCTTCTTTAATCCTAATCATTATTATACCACTCCCTGCTCTTTTGTTCGGCTCTTTCAACAATTTCTGCTCTTTAATGTTCATCAGTATCATGCCACCCCTTGCTCTCTTGTTTGGCTCTCCCTCAATTATTGCTTCATTATGATTTTCATTATTGTGATAACGCTTTTTGTTCTTTTGTTTGGTTATCTCAATTGTTAATTTTCTACAATCTTCATCAGTTTGATAATGCTCCTTGATCTTTGTTTTGCTCTCTGAATTTTTACTTCTGGATACAACTGGTCTGTTAAATACCTTGGATTTTGGCTTTTCAGGATACCTCATCTATTTTTTGTGTGGTACTGTTTCTTACAGTTGATATTTTGATTGCTCGGCTTTTACACTTTTCTCGATTTTTCTTTGTTTTACTTTGTTCGTTTCCCCCCCAAGAAATAATATGAAGTAACGAGTCAATTGAACTGAAAGGAAAACCAAACTAATTTTGAAATTCTTCAGTATTTTTTTGTCGAAATAAAAAATTAAATTGTGACTCAGACTCCATACACACTTTTGTAGTTTACATAATAACACTAGTAATTCTGTTAAAATTTTCAGGAATTATTCTAGTTTCAATTGACAAATCAGATTTTTTTTAAACCCTAAACAAATTACTACATTTTACGCAATTATATCTACATGCTTTTTACAATGTTAAAAATTCTATTTGAATCATCGTATGCAAGATTATTTGCTACTATGGTGTTGAACACAAATGTTGTTTTTCGTGAAAAATCGATTCTATTTTAAGAATTATTTTGTTAGTTTCAAAATGTTTTTAAATAAATCAATTTTCTTTACAATGAGCCACTAAAGAGCTCTCTAAGATGTTCCAGTACCATGGTAGCTGAGGAGGAAGGGAAACAAATAAAAAAAATCCCTCACATGTGGAATATCGTGGTTACAGCTACTTCTCTAAATTTTCAAGCCAAAATAATTTCCTCGTTTTCAAACCAAGGGATAGTAAGTTTCCTATATAGTGGTTTGGGACAAGCAGGAGGCAATAGTGTGCTTCCTTTTTGATCTGACACTATTTTTTAAAAGATATGGGCTATTCTATTTCTTATTATTGGACATGATCGTCTCTTACTAGATTGCTAGCTACCGCTGCTACCCGAATTAAATACAAAAATACATAGATTAGAATATAAAAAAAACTATTTACAAATTTTCAAGTATTTTTCTGGTTTAAATTATTGCTCGGACACCTTAAATATTTTTGCAGTTACATCAAATTATTCTATTTAAAATTTCCAGGAATTATTCTAGTTTCATTTGACCAATCAGATTTTTTGTTAAAACCTCAAAAAAACTAATACATTTTCTATAATTATGTCTATATGGTTCTTATAATGGTAAAAGTTCTTTTAATAATATTTATTTTATTTTAAATAATTTTTTGTTATTTACAAAGTCATGTAAATGGTAGAAATTCCTGATGTTAATAACATGAGCTGCTGATGTGCTATAGAAAAATGCATTTTTGTAATAAATTGTCTTCAAGATTCTCTTAAATCTAGCTAAATGTCAGTTTTTGAGAACCAGCAGTTTATGTATACTTTTTGAGAAGGATATAAATGAATTTTGTATTCAATAAAATCAGCTTTTTTAATGAGTTCAAATTTATCAAGAAGAGATAAGAACGGTAATCTTGGATGATTTTGAAGTAGTTGTTTATAGAATCAATCAATATCACATCTTTTATTTTCATTTTTATATTTTTCAATCTTAGTCATCTATCTCTTATGAAGTAACAGTTTGACAGGTTCTCGTTCTTTCACTTTTTTATGCGTTACTCGCAATTTACATTTTTTTTTCATCGATACACGTTTTAATTTTTTTTTGAAATTCTGATAAATGAATTGTATACTCTTCCATTTCTTAGAGAATTTTCTTTATAGATAAAATTCCTAGGTAAAAATTTTTCTAATACTATTTTTAAAAATTTTCATAGGCTTGATTTTTAGTTCAACCATCCTTTCATTCCCTTTTTAAATTCTTCATCGAGATTTTTTTTCAAGTATATTTATTTTCACATTTTTGAAAGTTTCTAAACGATCAAATAACTGCATAATAACCTTTGAGTATACCAATAGCATTAGAAGATTAACTGTATCTGCATCATGTTTTGAGTTTGCAACGTTTCTAAGTCCTCAATTTTCTGCATTAATATACTCTTTTGTTAATTTTAAGGTATTGTTTTTTTTAGAGGTAGTTCTTTATCGTCCATTCTTGCCAATATATTGTCAGGGGATTAATACATTTTAGTTAACCTATTAATATCCTCACTTAAATTCTGATTTGTAAGAATTCGTTGGTTAACAACGTCACCCTTGAAAGTGTTTAAAATAATTTTCACAATGTGTAAATTCATAGCATCATTCTCTGATTTTGGGTTGCCTAGATTAATTAATCGTTTCAATTGTAAATCAAGATTACCATCCTTATCCAGTAATTTGCTTTCGTTACGTGTATACTTCCAAAATTTACTTCCTAAGCTTCCAAACTTATTCATTAATTATACCCAATATTATTAAGAGAATATCTAAGTTCTTTCTGTACCTGAGATATTTGTCATTTATATTCGAATCAATTTGTAAAAATCCATGATTCTTTGATGCTTGATTGAATTTGATGATAAAGTTTGGTTTTTCAATTCAGATACATGGTTTTGTCACATTCTATCAATTTCTTTTGGATTACCACACTTGAAAAATGTAAAATATTTAAGGTTTAATCATATAATTTTAGGTGTATCAAAATAGCTCCGAGGGATATAGATTATCGATACATTTCGTTTTCTACCTCTCACGAATAAATCTTCAATTTTTTCTGAAAGATAAATAAATTTGGACACTTGGGATCTAGGTCATCTACATCAATGTTATGGCTTTTATCTCTACTCGTAATCAATAGATCCATGTCAGTTTTTAATTCCAAGACATTTATGTTAATCTTTAGATCTTTATATTTGTCTTTTTAAAGATCTTTACCATACAGATAAATTTTTTGAAAGTATAAGTAATCAGGAAAAAAGAGTAAATTAGTTTTACCACATCCAGTTTCCACAAATCAATATTCGAAACGGCTATTTAGGTGCTAGCAGATGTTTATTTTTAAAACGATATTTATTCTTTCCACATTCATGTACTTTAGATAGATAGATAGATAGATAGATAGATTTATTTTCCATATACCAGTAAAATAATTACATAACAATCTACAAATTCCCACAAAGGCTCCATGGCCTGTAGGAGGGGGATTATGAAAAGATCAAATAAACATTAAACATTTAAACACTTAAGATTTAAACAATATAAACATAACATTAATACTTAAACATATAAACATAAGCATTTGAACTTTTAACATGTAAAGCATTTGCTTAATAAAACGAGAAAAAATAAATAAATAAAAGAATTAAATGAAAAAAACTATTGGCAGCAGGCAAAAGTAAAAAAAATTAATCACATGA
>JAQQPU010002146.1:1621-17805 GCA_029168905.1 Artemia sp. Kazakhstan ARC1039 | reverse complement strand
ATTTAAGGCAAGAGAGTTAGCATCAAACCAAATTGAAACTCTCTCAAAGAGGTCCACTAACTTTGTACGAACCTCATCCTCAGTTCTCCCAGAAGTAATAAGGGTGGTATCATCGGCAAAAGTAACAAGAGAATCCGAGGTATGCAAACTATAGTTGTGAATAAGGGAGACTGTTGGATGACATAGACGACAGCAATAAAGAGGATTTTTATTTCTAACTGCAAAAATTAGGTCATTTATATAAATTAAAAACAGTACCGGCCCTAAAACTGACCCTTGAGGGACCCCCTGGTCAACACTTGATGGTGAGCGAAAAAGTGGATCAACAGAAATTATTCTACCAGACAAGAAAGACTTGAACCAATAAAACGCACTACCTCTTACGCCAAAATGAGAAAGTTTAAATAGAAGAACACTGTGGGTTAAAGAATCAAAGGCTTTACGAACATCCAGAAACAAAGCAGCAGGAATCAAATGGGAATCTATGGCAGAGTGAAGATAATTCAGTAAAACTGCACAAGCATGATCAGTCAAATGATGTGCTCGAAAACCAAATTGAAAATTGTGAAAAAAAATCTTTAGAAGTAAGAAAATTATTAAGACGAGAAAGCATCGCCTTCTCAAATATTTTGCTAAACACAGACAACAAAAAAATTGGCCGATAGTTGGCTGGATCATTTCGTGTCCCCCCCTTATATAATATGATGACTCGAGCACGCTTGAGACTACTCGGGAAAATACCATGCTGAAAGGAGAGGTTAATATGTTTTGTTAAGGGATAAATAATGGAAGGAAGTATGAACTTAATTACTTTAGTAGGAATATTATCAGGGCCAGACGACGAACAATTTTTCAATCCCATAACAATTTTAGCTATTTCTTTCTCCGTCGCTGGTTCCAAAAACATTGACTTCATACAAGGTGGCCCAAGATAAGACCTGAAATTGGATCCTGAAGGAGAAGAACCAACAGCCGAAGCGGTCCTTTTACCAATATTCGCAAAATATGAAGTAAATGCATCTTGAACATTCAGTTCACCTTCGATGATTTTGCCATCGAGATCCAAAAAAGAAGGGGTTGATGGAGACTGAAAAGAGGGCCTAAGCACAGAATTTATAACCTGCCATGTTTTTCGTATATCTTTACCACAATCTGAAAAACAATTAAAATAATACTGGGACTTGGCCTTTCGACACACAGAATTATAAATATTCCTATAAATTTTAAATCGCTGAAAGCAAATAGCTTTCATTGAAGGGCTAGCAGACTTAAAGGCCCTCCAGAGATTATTTTTTCTCCTACAACTCCTAAGGAGACCAGGGGACATCCAAGGATTTAGAGGAAAAGCATTCTTAGACTTTCGATTAGAAGGTGAAACAGAACAAATATCAAGAACAGCGTCTTTAATAGACTCATAAAAAGTATCAAATAAATTACAAAAATCAGAATCACTCTCAAAACCACCCCAAGAAATTTCTGCCAATCTTGACCTAAGAAGCATCAATTCCACTTCACCAAACCTAAAAGGCCTCTTACCAGACTCACTAGTCCTCTCAATAGTCAGTTTATCAAAACAGTATCTAGAGTAAACAGCGAAATGATCGGAAATGTCGCTCACTAGAACATAATTTTGGATCAAGGTGGCCGTACAGAAAATATTGTCAATCAGAGATGACGTACTCTCCGTTATGCGAGATGGGATACATACAGAAGGTAAAGTACCTGCGGCAAGCATGGACGACAGAAAATCCAAAGATACAGAAGACTTTATATCCATCAAGTTTATATTAAAATCTCCCATAATAATTAATTCAGTCGACTGTTTTAGGATGGTATCCAGTAGATCATTAAGGGTGTGTAGAAACAGTGGAATAGAGCCACTAGGAGATCGATAAATAATACCAACAATTAAATCCTTACCTCCACATTTAATATCAACGAAAAGTGACTCAAAGACACCTTCGATATTTCTGGATAAATCCATTCTAAGAGAATATGGGAGATTATTAGAAATATACAAAGCCAGACCACCCTTGGCCATCTTTTGTCGATTCAGTCGTTCCATTTTATAACCTTGCAAATCCAAAAGCATATCATTTTTAGAATCTAAAAAAGTCTCGCATAAACCAACAACGTCAGGTAGCCCATCAGAAACAATCTGTTTTAGATGGTCAATTGAAGAACAAAGACCCTGGATATTCAACTGGAGCACTGAAAAATATCCATCCCGCTTGACAGCCTCCCTCAGACTAGAAACATATTTACTAATTACTGTGTGGTTCACTGTGGTCAAATCACTGTTCACATGTCCGATAGAATTATTGATAATGCTTAAAACATCTAACGGGTTATTTTCAAGCTCAAATGTGCTTTTTATCCATTTACTTTGAAAAAATTTTGTTAAGTAAATATCAGATACTTGGCTTATAGCGTTGAAGCTTATATCTTATAGTTTTGAAGCTTATAGCTCATAGCTTTGAAGTTTATGGCGTATGAAGCATATAGCTTAACTTTAATTATGAAGCTTACCTTTAATTATGAAGCTTAACTTCAATCCTAACTAATTTAACTGTAATACCTCAAGTAGCTTAATAATACTTTAACTATCTTGTATATTGAAGAGATTAAATCCCCAGGGTATCGTGTTCACTTTATTTTTCAAAACTTTTCTTTTAGTGTCATTAGCGTCTAGAGCTTTTTTGTTTTGTTGTTCTAAGAACATTCTATGTTTATCTAATTTTAAAAAATACTGAGTTTCCGATAAGTTTTTCACTTTTCTAAATAATTCATCTTTATAATTCTTTAATGTTATTTTATATTGAACGAAATTCGTTTACTAACTAACTAACTATATTTAGTTAGCTTCAATATCTAAATAATCTAAATTATCTCTACTTTTTCTTTCAATAACCTTTAAAATCCTGCCTTTATCTTGTTTTTGAATTTCTTTTCATGATCAGCTGTCTTAGAATTAAAACGCCTTGGTGCAAATAGATCAACAATTTCACCTTTAAAATCAATAGTGATTACGATTTTCTTTCCATATTTAGTTATAACACATTTCATCCCTTTAATCGTGTATTCTATTCCAATGTCTAAGTCTTTTTTCTTAATAGTTCAATTATATTTTTTTTCATTTTCATTTCACTTAAAAGTTTCTCCATTTATTAGTAACCAATTTTATTGAAAAAATTTCAAAATCAAGAATAATTTACAAATTACCAACCATTTAGTTTCCAAGGACCTAAATATGATTTTCTAGGACCTAAATTTGATTTCCAATGAACTAAATTTGATTTCCAATGACCTATGTTCAATTTCCGAGGACCTAAATTTTATTTCTAAGGACCTATACCTGATGTTCAAGGATCTAAATATGGTTTCCATCTCATTAGGAGATCACTTTAAAAAAGTCTCTATGGTGCAACTGGTTCAATCATAGTAGCCAACAAATTATTTAGTGATTTTATATGTTTAAAGAAACACTAAAGGATTGTGTAAACTGTCTTTACTGGCCAGATTGGTCTAGTTGGTAACGCGAGAGGTCTGAAATTTAATTATCTTAAAAAAGATATATATTTTTTTTTTAATCTTTCATATTTTAAAGAAAATATATTTATAGAGTTCAGAAATGTTTATTTAAATGGCAATTTATTGTATTTAAAGAATAAGTTTTATCAATTCTTAAAATTGATACAAGTTACTCTAAGAATCTTACTTTTATAACGTAGAATAACTCTTAAAAATAAAAGAATTAAAAAAAAGTTTTTTTTTCTAACTTTAAATAGATTCAGGTTTAAACTTTGTTTTTTTTTACTTTGTACAGATTAAAGTTTAGATTCAAGTTTAAACTATCCTTTTTTTCTAAATTTGTACAGATTCCAGTTTAAGTTTAAACTTTTTTTTCCAGCTTTTGACAAGTTTAAGTTTAGATTCAAGCTTGAACGTTAGAATTTGTACAGATTCTAAGTCAAACTATTATTTTATATGTATTCAAGCTTAAGTTAGAACTTTCTTTTTTTTTATCTTTGCATAGATTTAAGTTTAAATTTAATTTTACACTTTTATTTTTTTTTCTAACTGTGTTTATTTGAAAGTAAAACTTCTCTTTTTCTAATTTTTTTACATATTAAAATTGAAATTCATAAATTGAAATTACTATAGAATCAAATTAAAATTCTAAATTAGTACAAATTTAAGTTTAGATTAAATTTATCTTCTAACTTAATATAGATTCAAGTTTAAAATTAAGTTTACACTTCTTTTTTCTAACTTCGTTTTGTTTAAAATTCAATCTTCTTTTTTTAACTTTAGATAAATTCAAGTTTAAGTTTAAACTTTAAAATTTATATAAATTCAAAATCAAACTTCCTTTTTTTCTAACTTTGTTTAGATTCAAGTTTAGATTTAAGTTTACACTTTTTTTGCATAAATTGAATTTTAGATTTAAGTTTACACTCATTTTTATTCTAACTTTTCTTATATTTGTAATTCAATCTTTTTTTGTAACTGAATGTAGATTAGAGTTTAAGTTTAAGTTTGAACTTTAAAATGAATTTAAAATAATACTCAAGATTTATTTTGGTAACTGTATAGATTCAAATTTAGATTTAATTTACTTTTTCTTTAACTTTAAATAGAATCAAGTTTGGTTTTAAGATCAAACTTTAAAAACTATATAAAATCAAACTCGAGATTCATTTTTTCAAACTATATAGATTCAAGTTTAGATTTAAGTTTACACTTTTTTTTGTTTCTATCTTTGTGTAAATTTAAAACTTTAACTTCTTTTTTTTCTAACTTTACATAGATTCAAGTTTAAGGCTAAGTTCAAACTTAAAAATTTATATAAAATCAAATTCCAACTCCTTTTTAACTATATATAGATTCAAGTTTAGATTTTGGTTTACACTCCTTTATTTTAACTTTATGTAGATTAAAATTTATATCTAATTTATTTCTATCTTTATATAGATTCAGGTTTAATTTTCAATTCAAACTTAAAAATTTATAAAATAACAAATTGTAACTTCATTTTTTCTAACTTTATATCGATTCAAGTTTAGTTTTAGGCTTAAGCTACTTTTTCTATCTGTATATGGATTTAAAATTCTATCTTCTTCTTATAAATTCAATAAATCTTCTATCTTCTCATTATAAATTTCTTATAAATTCAAGCTTAGATTTATGTTTACACTATATTTTTTCTAACTGTATGTAGATTTAAAATTTAAACTTCTTTTTTTCTACCTTTGTATAGATTCAAGTTTAAGTTTAAACTTAAAATTTTTATAAAATCAAATTCAAACTTCTTGTTTTTTAATCTAGATTGAATTAAGTTTAGATTTAAGTTTACACTTCTTTTTTCTAACTTTAGATAGATATAAATTCAAACTTAAAAATTTATATAAATAAAATTCAATTTTTTTAGCTTTGTATAAATTTATGTTTAATTTTAAAAATTTTTATTTTAACTTTGCATAGATTTAAGTTTAGAGTTAATTTTAAACTTTCTTTCTTTTTTTAACTTTGCATAGATTTGAAATTCAAACTTCTTTTGTTTTAAATTTAGAAAGACTCAAAATTATGTTTAAGTTCAAACTTTTTTTGGGTTTAAATTTGTATAGATTTTAATTCAAACTTCTTTTTTGTTTAAGCTTTGTATAGATTAAAGTTTAGATTTAAGTTTATACTTTAAAATTCATATAAAAGCAAATACGATCTTCTTTTTTCTAACTTTGTATACATTTAAGTTTAAATTCAAATTCAATTTTCTGCTAGCTTTAGATAGAATCAAATTTAGAATTAAGTTTAAACTTTCTTTTTTTAATCTTTGGTATTGATTTAAGTTCAAATTTCCTTTTTTTTTCTAGCTTTGTATAGATTCAAGTTTATATTCAAATTTAAAATACAATCTCTAACTTTGTACAGATTTAAAATTCGAATTCAAGCATTAAAATTACTATAGAATCTAATTAAAGTCTAACTTTAGTTAACTTCAAGTTTATTAATTTACATATTTAGTTAACTTCAATATCAATGTTTATATGTTCAATATCAATGTAAAAATGTTCAAAATGAACATTTTACATCCCTACATTCAACATGAAAACAGGTTCTTTGAAATCAATTTTGGTCTCATTTTTATACTTTTTCATTGAACACGGGATCTATGACCCATCTAGATCGCCCCATTAATCTACTCCCTTTTCAATTAAAATCACACCATTTTAAATAAAAATTCTCGATATTTTTACGATTTCCCATCATCAGCCTTAAGATCAAGACAGGTCTTGCGAAAAAAGAATTTTTCATGTAATTTTGAAAAATGGATTCATTATATTCCAGTCTACCTATACTACTGATAAAAATTTAGTACTTTGATATGATTTAATATTTAGTGAATAGTTCAATATAGATGTTAAAATGATTTAAAATGAAATGAAAGTGATGTAGTTTTATCGGGTGATATAGTTGGTCCAAAATCGGTAATTACTATAGTACTAAGATAGATATTTTAAAAATTTCAATAATGAAATATCTTGACCTGATTTAGCAAAACCATAGTCATTTTCAGACTCAGTGCATTAAAATTAGTCTACTTCAGCTAGAAAACCCTGACCAATTTTCAAAAAATATTTTGTTCTTACCCAGTGGTATTAATTGCAAAGTTTATTAGAATTGTAAAATTTCCTCTCAAATAGATTTAGTTCCCCAATGACTTATCAAATTATAAGCAAGTTTAGCTAAACTTACTGATAAATAAGTTACACTTACCAGTTATAGATGAATCTCCTACATCCTTACATAAGACTTTTGAAACTTTAGCTTCTAGTTGTGGATGGTCTTTTCCAGTAAATTCTTGCATTCCATCGTTGTAACTTGGTGGAATAAAGAAGAACAAATTTATCATGAATTTAAAAATATTACTTTTCAGAGATCAATATTTATTTATATTTAGTTATAGGAAGTGCAGAGCCAAGGGATAGAGTGGTCTAAATTAGTGTCTTAATTTCACTTTACAAGACAATTATTAGCACAGAGATTTGAGAAATTGGCTCTTTCGTTTGAACGCTGAACGTAGCAGTGCCTTGTTTAATGGCTAAAAGTATTTGAATAGCTAGTAGATATTAGACCTTGCTTTTTTAAGATAGCTATTGCTCACATTCTTACCTATAAAAATTCAATACAAATTTTCTGATAAAAACTTGTCTCATAATTGTTGAAAGATCCAGTAAATAAAACTCTGGTAAATATTAGAACCCAAAAGACAACTTGGCTAAACCCGAGTAATATAAAACCTGCACATCATTTATATAAAGATTTTATTTTTGGAAAATGTTTTTATACTTATATCGTAATTTCCTTTTACGAAATAGGAAAATAAAGGTGAGGCTTTCAGGGAATACCAAGAGGGAAGTGTACCTTAATCACCAGCTAATCTTTGCATCCAGACAATAAAATGGAATATCTGTAATACCTTAAGAGCAGGAAGGGTTTGTGTCAGTTATCAGGGAATTCTGAGAAAAATAGTTAAGCAAACGAGAAAAGACTGTGCAAATCTAGGTTGTCCTTACAAAGTTAACGTTGTATATCTAAAATATAAAAGACAGTGACATCCACTTGAAAACATAAGGGTATGTTGATAGGCATGTGAAAGATCTAAATTTTAAATAAATTGTTAAACAATACATTTAAAAGTTATCCAGAAAAAATGTAGCAATGTTTTCCAAAAGTTTTGAGACTCCAGAATCTCTTCACATTTCATTGACTAATATGATTCCTGAAAATTAGTTTCTCCTCACGAAGGATAACTAAATTTATAAATTACTAGGATAGAAACCCCTGAGAAAAATTGTTAAGCAGAGAAATGATTTTAAAGTTTTAAAGATTTTAGCTGTTTGGCAGAAAAAAACTGATTCAAAAATTATTAAAATGTTCCCCTTAGTCAACAACAAAAAAATTTCAAATAAAATCAAACAGGAACAAAGAAACCAGTTTTTTTCAAAAACTTTTTTTTTTAATATTTACAGCTAGATCTTGCTTGCAGCAGTAACTACAAGCTATTAAAGAGCAAACCAAGGCCCATAGTAACCAAAAGTTGAAAAACACGTTTTGAAAAATACTGCCTAGTGAGAAAAAATTGCCATCTGAGACTGACTAAGGAATGCTAACTAAAATTTTGGGTAGTATTAAAAGCAAAAGTTTATTGTGAAAACAAATTTATGATAATTTAAAAAAAACAGCTTGAAATCCTTCAAAAATGCTGTCGGATCGAAATAAAAAGTATACCATTTGAATCAAGATGGTCAAAAAACCTTATATAGGAAAATTATAGTCCTCCACCTTGAACAACAAGTTAAATGACTTTTTGCATGGGTAGCACTGATGTGTCCTGTTTCTTTTCTTTTTATGTGGGATCATTATATAGAGATGTATAATGGCACATTTGAACGACAATCAAATTTTCTAATGCCTTTTTTTCCTGAGCATTAGTTTCTCCTCACGAAGGATAACTAAATTTAAAAATTACTAGGATAGAAACCCCTGAAAAAAATTATTAAGCAGAGAAATGATTTTAAAGTTTTTTTTTGGAAGCTCAGGATTTCTGATAGGTATTTAACTTGAAAAAAAAAAATTCCCAAGCAACAAAGACTATGTAATTTTGGGAGTGTGGAGGTGAGTGATGAATTAAAAAATATCCAAAAAGATGCTAGTTTATTGCTAGTTGTATTTCTAATTACTCTATGCTACTTTCTAAGCCACTTTCAAAAGGCAATATTTATAAGGGTTTTCAACATTTTATGCTTGAAATGCTACCTATAAGATGCTATGCACACCTTGTTTTTCAAATTTTTTACAATTTTTTTGGAATAGTATTAGATATAATACAAATTTCGAAGGAAAATTTAAGCAAATTAAAAAAAAACTTGGCAATAAAAAATTAGTCAGCTCTTAAGAGGAGACAAAGTTATCTCCAGTACTAGTCTCAAATTCATTGAATGAAAAACATTTCATCATGATAATTTTCATTAAACTTCTAACTTCTGTGCAGTTAAGTAGCTATACAGGCCAAGACGTTCAATTTACTGTTATCTAGTCAATATGGCACATATGCATTATATAAGAAACGTCTAAAAGTATTAATTACATTTCTTCGTAGTTTTGGAGGGTCAGGTGGGGGTCAAAATTTATACAGCTCTGTTAAAATCCAAAAACATTCACACTTCTTACATATATTTATTTGAGTGGTTTTCTCAAGACCCATTTATCTAAAGTTCTTTTTTAAAAAACATTAAACAGTTTTGTCCAGATTATAAATAGCAGGATAAAATCTTAGCTGTTTGGCAGAAAAAAACTGATTTAAAAATTATTAAAATGTTCCCCTTAGTCAACAACAAAAAAATTTCAAATAAAATCAAACAGGAATAAAGAAACCAGTTTTTTTCAAAAACATTTTTTTTAATATTTACAGCTAGATCATGCTTGCAGCAGTAACTACAAGCTATTAAAGAGCAAACCAAGGCCCATAGTAACCAAAAGTTGAAAAACACGTTTTGAAAAATTCTGCCTAGTGAGAAAAAATTGCCATCTGAGACTGACTAAGGAATGCTAACTAAAATTTTGGGTAGTATTAAAAGCAAAAGTATAGTGTGAAAACAAATTTATGATAATTTAAAAAAACAGCTTGAAATCCTTCAAAAATGCTGTCGGATCGAAATAAAAAGTATACCATTTGAATCAAGATGGTCAAAAAACCTTATATAGGAAAATCATCGTCCTCCACCTTGAACAACGAGTTAAATGACTTTTTACATGGGTAGCACTGATGTGTCCTGTTTCTTTTCTTTTTACTGCGGATCATTATATAGAGATGTATAATGGCACATTTGAACGACAATCAAATTTTCTAGTGCCTTTTTTAAATGACCAAAAAATATTGGAAGGCAGCGAGCCCCCCTTGCCAAAAGGTACCATCCCACTAAAGTTGTCCGATCAAAATTGTGATTGGATCATTTATTCAGCATATTTCAAGAATGCAAATACAATAGTTTGGTCATGTCATGACCTTCCATGGAGGGTCATATGAATGGGGACATGGTTGTACATCATATTGTGCATATCGGTATCGAGTTTATCGCTATCGTGCGCAATGGTATCGTGCGTCTTGATATAAGGCTTATCGCTATCGGGTGTTTTATTCAATCATGGTTTTTGCTTTCAATCATTGTGACAGAAATAGCTCTAACCTAGTAAAAAGCAAACCACAGCCTATTGTAATCAAAAGTTGAGAACAAAAACTGCCTAATGAGAAAAAAATGCCGTCTGACGTTGATACAGGAATGGTAACTATTGTATTGTATAATCTTAAAAGTAAAAGTTTATTACGAAAAAAGATTGATGGAAATTTTGAAAATTGACTCAGAGTACTCGAAAAAGGTGTCAGTTCAAAATAAAGATTCCACCATTGGAATCAGTTTGGTCAAAAACATTGTAAGGTGTAATTCTAGTCTCCCATCTTGAAAAAAAGGAAATCAATTATTTGCATGGGTAGCACTGACGTGTGTGTTTTTTTACTAGAGCTAGTGTGTTGCCAGAACATCAAATAGAGATATTAAATAGCTAATTGTAACGGAATTTGAAATTGATATTGCCTTTTTTATTGACCAGAAATATCAAAGGGTAGCTAGTTCCACTCCCAAAAAGGCCCCATTCTCCTTAAGTCGTCCAATAAAAATTTTTAGAAGATCGTTTTTTAGCGTAGTTGAAAGGTCCAATAACTATACTTTTGTTCATGGCATGACCCTCCATATTCACTGAGAAAAGGGTTGTAAGTTACGCAATTACGGGCCTAGAAAAATCAATATATTAAATTGGATTACCATTGCCCGTAGTTAGGTTCGTAGAGCGGTGAAATTTGAATAAGGATATTAAGGGTTTAATTTTTTGTCGGTTTTTTTTTTCAATCATAGTTTTTTGCCTGCTATATGATTACGTGGATAACCTGGATTTGTTAAGGCTGACTATGGTATTTCTTAACCAGTGCTGTTTTTTGTACTGCCCCAAAATATTACAACCAAGTAGCAAAATTCGAGTGATTTTGAGCAAGATTTTGTTCTGATAATTTTGTGGATTTGAAAATGCCTTCACTTTTGCTTTATATTTTCATTTAGTATTTCGGAAAAAATAAATCAAGTTACTCTGATCCGTCAATTAATTGTTTTTTTGCTCCCATAAAGAAAGAGTTTCGCACATAGCCCAGTATTTGATATAGGGAAATATCGGCCCATTTTTAGGGTGTGATTTTGAAAAAGAGGGGGGAGTTCTATGGGTAGAATTGACCATGGGTAAAAAATTTTATAGGAAAACTTTCCAAAAGACATTTTAAAAGGGTGGAAGGGGGATTTCCTGGTATTATTTTTTCAAACCGACAATAGCGAAGAAGACCATGTTACATTTTTGTTATAAATAACAAGAAAAAGTAGAAACAACAGAAAATGTTTCTTAAAACAGTTGATCATTTACCCTAAATGAATATTTTGATCCTGAATCCAAGGACCACCCTGAGCAAAACAAATGAAAAATGTATAAATGAAACTCGGAATGGAATACAAATGTCAATACTAAAATCTTTGTAAAAACATACCTGGAATACTTACTTCAAGGAAGTTCAATCAGGACTGGTGCATCAAGTGAGGTAAAAATAGGCCTTTCATTTCAGTGAAATAGAAAAATTTAAAATGAGCTTTCAATGGTAATCCTGCCTTTTTGGCAGCTGGACTAAAAAGTATTTCTGTAATTGATTAAGAAAAGAATTTCCCCAAAATTTTTTTTTTTAATGTAAGGGTCATATTAGAAGAAAAAGAAATCTCTAGTAACTCAAACCCAAAACGAACAGAAATTAAATTAACAATCTAATCAAAAAACATACAGCAGGTACTAATATACACGAGTAACTTAATCTTAAAACGAATAAAGCTGAAATTGGATATGCAAATTAAGTTTTAACAAACAGAAATATTTTGCTATTGAAGCAAAAATACACCCAAAACAAACATAAATTACATAAGCATTCATAGCAAATAAATATTAAATTAACAATAATATAAATGAATAAATAAATATTGAAACGAGTCAAACTTATATTTAATATACAAATCAACCTTGAAACAAACAAAAATCACTACAAAAAAGAGTTTGGTTTTTGCCTTCTGCTCTCACTGTAAAAGTATAAAACCTACTACGTCATTATTACTTTACTGAAAACTATATCTGTCTAGATCAGTCTTGGAAAGTACAAATAAAATGAAACTGAATATTTGATATATTATGATATTATGTGTTGAAATATCATCAGTTCAAGATCAACAGTTATATTTCATTGTAATTTTATGTTCATTTTCAACGTTACGCATAATAACTGAAAAAAAAATATGTTTAATATAATTCATTTTTGGTGAAGCACCGGAGTTTTACTGCGACATGAATGACGCAGTAAGGTTTAGACTTCTACAGGTGGGGAAGGGGCAGCATCCAAACCATGCTTGTAGTTGTTGTAACAATCTTGAAAAGAACTAATAAAATTATACTGAATATATGACATATAAAAATATTAATTGCTAAAATCTCATCAGTATAAAATTTAGTTATAATATAATTCTTTTGTTTATTTTCTATGTTGTAATAAGTAGAAACAAATATTGTAATATAATTAATTTTAATTAAAGTGCCAATGAGGCAGTAGGTTTTGGACTTACAGTGAGAGAAAGAAGCAAAGCCCAAACTCTTGTTTGTAGTGATTTTTATTCGCTTCAAGCTTGATTTTCATATTCAATTTAAGTTTCACTCGTTTTAATGTTTGTTTATTCATTTATATGAGTATCTGTTGTATATTTTTTTTCGATGATTGTCTATTTAATTCCTGTTCATTTTGGGTTTCATTTGTACTTCATTAGCAACATATTTTTGTTCGTTTTAGTCTTGATGTGTATATTCAATTTCAGCGTTATTCATTTATAGATTTATTTATTCGTTCACATTAGTACCTATTGTACTTTTTTGCTATGACTGGCTATTTAATTTCTGTTCGTTTGGATTTTATTTATTCTTTAATAGAAATTTTTGGTTGTTTTGAGCTTTAGTTACCTTATGTTTATGTTTCTTCTGACCTTAAGTTTAATATAGCCTTAAATTTGTTTTAGAAACTTCTTTTTCGGAATTTTTTTTAATTAATCCATTTTCGTTTTTTATTGCAAAAGTGTCAAGTTCTTAAAAATGCCCTATTTCAAAAAAATATTTATTCTAAAATAAATTATAAGTTTTGGCAAGAAATTAAAAAACTAAGCTGAATATTTCATATATATACTAATTTCTTAAAGCTCACCAGCTCAACACTTCTAGGCCAAAGCGTTTTGCCAGTCCGTTTTTGCAAGATTTGCTTAGAAATGCCTAAACCTATTGGGATAGCGAAAATCATAAGGCGTATGGGTAAATCCTTGCCTGGTTTCACTGCCATTTTCACTTTTTTTCAATGTTATAATAAGTACAAAAGAAAATATTTGTAATTAAATTGTTTTTAGCAAAGCTTCAAATACGCAGTAGGTCTTGTACTGTAGGAAAATGGGCAGTAGCCAAGCTTTTGTTTGTACTGAAGAATTTAGTATCTTGGACAGTTTTAGAAAGAGCTAATAAAATTATACTGAATATTCATTATTTTTGGAAAACATATCATTAATATTTATTTTTGGTGGTGGGGGGGGGGTTGCCATGGAGGTAGGGTCAGGGGTCTACCTCCCAAGAATGTTGGAATAAAGTATCGTTTATAAGTACGATTTTGCGGAGGAGGCATCAGGCCAAGGAGGGAGGGTTCTCATAATCTATCATTGAAGGCTCTTTTTGGGGAAGAGGCGTATTGGGCCATAGATAATCTGGAGTCAGCTCCCATAAGTTTTGAATAAAACAGCGTTAATAAGTTGTTTATCTTAAAGGTGAGGTGTCGGGCCATGGAGGGCCAGGTAAAAGTTCCAATAATTTTTTACAAAAATATTGTTAATATTTTTTTTTCATTTGGGAGGGGGGCTTTCAGGGAGAGCCAGGGGTCAGTGACCTTGAGTTTTTGAATAAAATATCGTTAATAATTTTTTTAAGAGTGGATGGGGGTTCAGCTTATCTGATCTTTGAATTATTTTAAAAACCCTCTCATAAAAACCTAACAGGCCACCAGGGCATAACATACAGCACTATCCCAACGGCTCAGTGGTTTTTGTTGACTCTGGAGTTTTTGTTAAATGATCTTTAAACTATTTCTAACAAATGGCTATTTAAAAAAAATGATAACAAAACTGTTAAATTTTTTTATTCTACAAGAAAAATCACGGTTCGAATACATTTTCTATTTTCATTTTATATTCCAAAAACATCCGCCACATTTTTCACTATAAATTTATTAAATGTCTTTTAAAGACTTAAAAATGTGAAAAATTTTGACATAAAAAAAAACTAAGAAATGAACCGGTTATGGAACCGGTTACAAAACCTAAATTAGTGGAACGGGTAAAAGAACCGGAACTGATGGAACTGGAATCAGTAACCGAATCAGCATAACCAGGAACAGAATCGCTTGAACTGGAACAGGAACTGGTGGAAGTAAAATAGCAACTGACAAAACTGGAACCGCATATGGAACCGTGAACCAGAACCAGCGGAACTGATACTGGTTACGGATTCGAAACTGGCGGAACAAGAACCTGTGGAATGGGAACCAGAACTGATGGAACCTGAACTGGAACCAGAATATATAAAATCAAGGCTCAATATTAGACAAATCGTTTGCGTAAGAGTTCATCGATCTTCCAAGTGCCTTAGGAAATAACCTTGACTAGGGAGGGTATATTTTTTTTCTATGGCTGGGGTATAGAACCAGTAGTATCTAGAAAATGCATTCTAATGCATAAATATATAACTAAAAATCTAGGTCAAAGAAATGGGTTGTGCAGGAGTTTATTGCTCCTCCAAGTGACATAGTTAATGACCTTGACTTTCATTCTATGAAAGGTGTATAAACCCTTTTATATCCAGACGACACATTCTACTAAATTCAAGAAATACATGTTTTAGAGAAAATTAAAAGCCTCCAAGAGAAAAAAAACTCAAGTCTTACTGATTTTTCAGACAGTTTTATAAGTTCTCCATAATTTTCTATATAGCGTTGTCAATTTAAGCGTTTTTAAGAATTTTTAAGATGTCACCTCAAATCCTTTACAGTTCCGTACATAGAGTAGGGAAATTAAATGTTTTGAGGATTTTTTAAAACAATACTCGAGAGTCGAACCCTACTAGCAAGAAACGTAAGACTGTAAATCAATTTTTTTTAGATATTCTTCAAGATATTGTATTTAGCGTAGTACATTTGTGTTGTGTTTATTATTTTTATATAAAAACTTCTAAGCCATTATGTCGACAAAGCATGTTTTAGTATATCGTTCAAAATCTTGAAAAGGTATATATGTTTTTGTGTGTTCCTTGTACCCTAGCTAATTTGAGTGCTTTGGAAGATTTGCAAATAATATCCACCACACCTCAAAAAGCAAGAAGTGTGAGTTTTAATAAATATTTTACGATTATTTAAGTTTCCAATAATTCCCTTCATAGTGTAGTGAAATTTAGGAATGTTTAAAAAGTAATCTCCAAACTTTTGGAGTTAAATGCAATTGTTATTGAATAATCTAGACATTCGTTATCAATAAATTTAAGTTTTAGTGAATTACCGAGATTGTTGCAAGTCTTCCAATAATTTTGTAAAAGAATAACTTTTGAATTTGAGTCTTTTGTCAGGGAGGGGGTTATATTTGAATGTCTAATAGTTGAATATTTAGGTTGTAACCTAAATGTTTCATTTGCCTACTCTTCTTGGGTTGGTAAAATAATTTATAATCATTTGAATATTGTCCACTAGAACAAATATTTCACATACATTAACAATTCCTCATCCACATCTAATCTATCAAACTATGGCTTTTCCAACCTTCTATGCCTTTCAACTGAAAGTCCTTTGTTATTATTAAGAACCGTTTCATTCTCTTTCACACTAAATAATTTTTTTTGATACCTTTTACCTCACGCAAAAAAAACAAAATCTATTGTATAAACGTAAATGAGTATCAACCAACGATGACCTTTATTTG
>JAQQPU010002145.1:45892-71536 GCA_029168905.1 Artemia sp. Kazakhstan ARC1039 | reverse complement strand
TACGACGACCCCTTCCATTTGAAGTGCCTCTGGGGGAAAAAAAATAATAAAATACGGCATTGGAGCCGTATGGCCTTTACTATAGGCAACGCTACTGCGTTGCCTCTGATACAAAATATGCAACAGATACTGCGACAACATCCCCCCAGAAGAGATAATAATATTCAAGAATAATAACCTGAGAGGTCACGAGTTTAAGCTAACTGAAGAACGTTTCAGAAGAGATGTTGGTAGATGGGCATTCAGCAACCGCATTGTCTCCGAGTGGAACGCACTACCATCAGGCACTGTTAACTCAGATTCAGTCAATGCGTTTAAGAACAAGATTGACAATCATTATAGTGATAAAGCATTTGATTATTTAGATTTTTGTAGATAGAGGCGCAAGCCTGTTTTCGCAATATATTATTATTATATTATTATTATAATTTGCACTTTACTGAAAAAAATACAAATAAATGTGCATTGTCAGTTTAATATACATATACTGATATTTAGTAATCAAAATCTTAATATTATTTGAATTATTAAAGTTATAAAAGTAAAAACATTTATATTTTTTCAGTAAAGTGCAAATTATGTTCTGGCCTTGGGAAGGCATAGGGGTTTTGAGCCCAACTTATGTTAATTTCTGCTCGTTTTGAGTTTGACTCGGTTATTTATTGTAATTTCTGTTCGTTTTGAGTTTCATTTATTTATCGATGCTGATTTGTGGTAGTTTCACGCTTGGTAGATTATTTGATTTTATTTGTGCTCATTTTTTGGTTAATGGAGTTCTTTACTTTTCTTTGAATAACTTATTTTGTGGAAAAAGTTTATTGAATTAATACACAAAAAAACCTTAGACCATAGTTCCTCAGGAGTCATTATTGGGTCAATGGCTCAATAGGCTCAAGCACTAACTGTTTTGGCTTTATCGAAAACCTACAGACTTCAAGTGACTTTTGCTCAATGTTTAAAAAAAAGGTAAAACTGGAGGGTCGGGGCTCTACGGACGGAAACAGGCTATGCAGCGGTGACATCTTCCCATTCGCTTATTAACAAGTTCTTGGTCGTCCTTATATCTTGGTCAAAAGTTACGCCGCAAAGTGTTCTTTGGACTGTCTCTTCTTCTTCTGTCGCCTGGTTTCCAGTATTAGCCTGTCCGAGGGAGGTGACCTTCTTTCATACGGAGTACTTGTCCTAAATATATCCACCTCTTCTTCCTCATAACAGCAGTAGTGAGAGGCTGTCTGGTTCTTTTACGAATTTTTTTAATCTGCTTACATTTAAAGCTTACATTTTAAGCTTACTCTGCTGCAATCTTACATTTAAAATACTCCTTAGGCACATATTTTCGAATGCAAGAATTCTGTTTACTTAAGAGACGTAACTTCAGTCACAAAGAATATTCGTTGGTCCTCCAAATGGGCTTTAGTCTTTAAAACTCCGGTTGACTGGCCAATTCGGTGTTTAATCTTGGTCATTATTTCACCATCACAATTCATCCAGCTACCCAGGTATTTGAAATCCTTCACCTGTTCTAGATTTGTATTATTGTGATGCAGAAGAAGCGGTGAGCTTGTGACGGACATGCTCTTTGATTTGTCAACGTTAATGGTTAGCCCGACATTTTCTACATCTTCTATAATTGCGTCAAATAGCTGATGTAACCTCTGTATAGAATCTTCTTACAAGATTACTTCATCTACTAAATCTAAATCAGAAAGTTGCTTACTGCTTACTTTTACGCCATATCCAGAGTTTCGTCTTAATATGTAGTCCATTATAACTACAAAAAGAAATGGGGAAATTGCACATCCCTGACGCACACCAGACATGACCTTGAAAAATCTGGATGTGCTATTTTCGGTCTTAACGCAGCACTCAGTCTTTTCATATAGTAAAATAATCATGCTCACTAATTTTTTCTGGCACCCCTTAATACTCGAGAACTCCACAAACATTCTTGGTCAACCGAGTCAAACGCCTTTTCGAAGTAAATAAGTAGTAGATATATCTTGTTATTCCACTCTTTTGATTCCTCAACAAGCGTTCTTAGTACAAATATCAAGTCAGAGCACGATCTGCCGGCTCTAAAACCATGCTGCTCTTCTCGCAGATGTGTATCTAATACATCTAGAATCCGGTACAATATAATAGAAGCCAATAGTTTACACGGTTCTGGCAGAAGGTTGATACCTCTCGAATTATCACTCAACGTTGTGTCTCCCTTTTTGAAGATATTCACCATTATTCCCTTGGTACATTCACGAGAACCCTCCTTATATTCTATATATTGAGAGGCGAAAAGGGCAAGCCACACTGAGAGGCTTGTTTCTATTGAATACTCCAGCATTTCTGCTGAGATTCCATCTATGCTAGGAGCTCGTCCCTTTTTTAGCTTTTTTTGCTGCATACATGACCTGAGAAGAGCTTGGTGGGTCTCGGGGCGATGCCGAGCTGTAAAAAGGAGGTATCAGGTACACTTTCTTGGTCTATTTAATAGTTTCTCGAAGTCGGCAGCCCAGCTTTCGTCAATTTTATCTGGACCTTATAAAATTACTCCATTCTCGTCTTTGACCAGAGTGATTCTCTTGCTCTGTTTCCCACACCATCTCATTAGTCAGCCGGTAAACAGTGTTGTAATCACCCTTTTTTGCAGCTTCTTCTGCTAAAGCAGCTTTATTTTCGAAGAAAAAGTCTTTTATCCTTCCTAGCACTCTTCTTGATTTCTTTGTCCTTCTTCTTGTAGAGTAGCTGTGAAGCTGACTGTGCGCGCCGTGTGTCAGCAGACAGTAAGGTCTGCTTAAGTACCTTATGCTCGCCAATCAACTTCCACGTGGTGTCAGAGATCCACCTTTCCTTTGGTTTCTTCCTGAAACCCAGATTTTCTTTGGCAACCGTAGTTTATACACTTTTTACGGTGTCCCACTTCATTTCAGTGCTTTCCGGTTCGTTGGCTTCAACTGCTAGGGCATCAAACTTATTTTGTAGACTCATACAAAACTCTCTGCGAATCTTACGGTTAGCTTATCCGTATTGTATGGTTTCCTATGGTTTGAACTGGGCTTCTGAGGAGCACGAAGTTTGATCTGCACGTGGGCGACCATAAGCGAATGATCGGACTGTGTGTCAGCTCCTCAGTATCGTCGTACATCTAGAAGGCTTGTGCTCCACCTGTGGGAGATCAGACAGTGATCTATCTGATTCCGAGTTGAGCCGTCTGGTGATGTCCATGTGTATTTATGCACTGTTTTATAGTCGAAAAAGTTCTGGCAATGCCAAAGTCATTACTTAGTGTATAATCTACTAGTAACCCGCCATTGTCACCAAGTCCATGCTGTCCTAGAACTTCAGGAAAATACTGGCGATCACTTTTTGCATTTAAATCACCAAGAACAACCAGCCTGTAATGTTTAGAAAAACTGTCCTTGACATCCTCATCCGCCTCATTTGTAGGCCCGTAGCTATCACTGAGAACTTTGTGTGCTCTGTAACGACTCGAAATAACATCCTGTCATTCACACGTGTCCATTTGAGAACAGATTTATGAGCTTTGAGGGACATCAGTATTCCTGCCCCTGACCTATGATGGGTGTCATCGCCACTATAAAATAACACATATCCATTATCTAGGTTCTCTTGGCCCATACCTTTCCACCGAATTTCAGTTAGGGCCAATATGTCAATATTGTAATATTTCATCTCTCTGAGAACTTGCTCGGTCTTTGATAGGTGACCCATAGTTCTCACGTTCGAGAAGACAATTTTCGCTGGTTGTTTCGCAATCAAGAATCGTGTCCTGTGGCGCGCTGGGTTTGTTATCAGGGAAGAAGATGATTCATCCGAGGTTTGCGTTGCTGGGTCTTTTTTACAGGGACAGGTAGCAAATATGTCGCCTAACCCTCCTCCTTTATCCTAGCTTCGGACAGGCTGTGACTTCACTGAAGCCGATGACAGGAGGAGTTAACACAAATAGACCCCCCAAAAAAACAAAATTTAAATTAAAGAGAAAAAAAAACATAAAAGTTCATTGCCGCTTTTGATGATAAAGATCAAAGACATTTCAAGCATTGTTGGGATGCAGTTTAATCCCTCTCCTTGGTTAGTTTAGTTTCTTTAATTCTGCTGATTTTATTTTCTGAACAGGCACAGTTTATCGTTACGTTACCTTATAGTAACGTGAAGTTGTAACATGCGATTCGAAAGAAGACTTCATCGCTTCTCTCCCTCAGTAATTGAAAAATTGTAATTCTTTGCTAAAATTTTTTATTAGCAAGTTAACGTCTAATACTTGATTGTTATAAAATCAAACTGTTCTGTAGTAACAAGGCATTTTGGATATAATAGTTACCGCTGCCCAGTGGCGGTGAAACTTCTTCCAAGACGGAGGGTTTTGGATCAAACTGCTCTGTGACAACGATATTAGTCATATATAGCATAAAAACTTAACATGCTAATTCGATTTTTGTTTCCAGCTATCACAGTTAGTGGCTATGAAGCTCCCTTAGAAAACGTAGGCTAGAATAACATACGTGTTGAAGTGTATTTTTTGAAGTCTAGGGGGGTGGGCAGTTAATCTTTTATTTTCAATAGAAATTTCTAAGATACATTTGTCAATTAATATGCCACAAGAAAGGTATTTTTTCAGAATATACGTCGAAGAATACATGGATATCTACACTTTAGATATACAAACGTTTTTTAATCAGTGCGCAAGTTTGGAGAGTCCATCCTTTCGTCCGAAATAAATTCATCCCACTCCAACAACACCAGTCAGTGCCGACACCTATCACAAAATTGGGTAGTGCCACTCAAATGCAGGAAATACAGTTATTTGAATTACTATGTGCCTTTTCAAGTCAGTGTCTTAAACCAGAAATTATGTGTTCTTTGTTTTATTTCCAAACAATACTGCCATTTCGTCTGACCCCTGTAGTGACTATGATTATCGATTTTGGCAATAAATAATTATGATTCATGCTAGCTGGGCTGCCATGTCCTCAATTGGGGGGCGGTAGGTCTTCCTTACCACAGTGAGGTCTTCCTTTATTGTTTATTTATTCCTAATTTAGTAAATTAATTATTCTATCTGTTTTTGCAGTTGTTTGAGAGGATTATTGAAAAGTTCATTTTGTCATGGGAAAAGGTATTGGGAGATGACACCTCCTTTTCAACAGAAGCTCGTCTTGCAATCTGCTGTTTGACCGCAAATCTTTATCGGCGCTTGTCAAAGGTTTTTTTCTTCTTTTTTTTGTGAGTTATGCAAGTTGTTACTTAGTATGGGGCAGTTTTTCTTTGTTTATTTTTGGTTGCTATGAGACAAAACTGGCATCAACTGTACCGGGGCAATAGTAGTTTATCAAATGAATTATTGTTGAAGATATTGTTTTGTTTAATACTATTTTTGCGTCACAATTTTTTTCTCGGTCACTCAGTCATTTGTGTCAAATACGAAAACTAGGGGATTAATTTTTCAAAATCTGTGGAGGGGTGGGGCGATTTGTTATTTTTTATCAATTTTTTCAATGTAAATAGCAAAAAACACATTTATCAAAGAAAACTCCAGAAAAATGTATTTTGAATTTTCTAGAGGGGAACCAAGAAAGTCTAGTAGGAAAGGTCCTCCTGCTCCCCCTCCATTTGACACCACAGCATTCAGCACAGTGGCAATTCAGAATTGACACACAAATTCAGTCCTAAATTTTATAGTTAGCTGAACCATCTCAAATCCTTTGTTTGATAAAGGGCAATCATATTATACAAAATTAAAATAACAAAATAATCAACCAGCGAGTTGGTCGTGGGTTCAATTTAATCAGTGTGCGTATAACCAAACCCCCGTTTTCCTGAACTTATGCAACTGAACCCCCATTTAAATCAACCCTCGTACAAAACCTCTAGGTGGAAAATGCCCCTTGCTCACACTCCCCCCTCCCTCAATTGACACCAAAGCAATCAGTACTATTTCAAATCAGAATTTGGCATGAATTCAAAAACACAGAAAAGAATCGTATATATTTGTATGTTTAGCCTTTTATCTTATGTATTGAACAGTCTGCTTCTGGTTATGGCTTTGATATAAATAAAGATTTTTTATGAAGAAAATAAAGATGCATCTAAGGACTTGGATATCTTGGTCTGCAAAATGGTATATAGTTTGTAAGCACCTTTGTATGAACCCCCCCCCCCAACTATTAGACAACGAAAGTAAACCTTACAACCTGGTGTCAAAAGTGCTTCAATTTTACTTCGAGCCCAGTTCATCCACAGAAGAACTAGTCGGACACCATTTCATCCAACCTGCTTCATCCTTCGTTGCACTTCTATCTGAAACGATCTTCCTTGGGATTTTGTTCCTGCAAAGCTCCTTCAAAAGAAGGTTCAACAGATGTTTAAAACCTCGAGGTTTCGGAACGAGGCGAAGGAAAAGCGGCATATCAGATACCTCTAAATACCTGGCGCCGTGAATATAGAGAAAAAAACAATAAGAAATGTGTATCAAAAATCGCCAAAAAGTTAGCTAAAACCGCAGGGCACCAAACAACATAAAAAGATGTAGTTTTCCTTTGAAGAGCAATTTTTTTTTTGGGGGGGGGAACCAGGTTGTTTATGAATTTTTACGGACAAAAAGCGCTGTCATATTTAGCAAATCCGTTTTGCCATGTTCACTCCTCAACGTGGCAACACCGACGTGTATTACTGTCCTAAAATTTTCATATTTTTAAAGTAAACAATACAAAAATATTAGAAAGTTATGTTTTTCTGACATCAATAGACCATGGTGGTCCAGGGGGCAAAACGTGTCTTTATTTTAATGACCTTGGTACTTCAAAGAATAGGACATTTCTAAACCCACCAATGGGAAGCCCTGGATTAGTTACCTACCTCCCTTATTTTGTTGGGGTATTGTTGGGTATATGATTCTTGGGTGAAGGTTCTCTTTTTTTTTCTTAATGCTTAATATATGATTTAAAATAAATGGTTTAAATAGTTTAAAAGAATTTGGAAGTTCTTGGGAGGGAGCAACGAGGGAAGCTTTTAAACTAGACCATAATGGAGGAGGAGTTTGTGCAGGTATTTCGGCCTCAGGCAGCTTGTTGCTGCTGTGGGTTGTTAGTTACTGTAGTAGTTGTAGTATACAAGGAATAAAATATCCAGCATTTTTAAAAAAAAATATTCCTGGAGTATTTGAAACCTCCTATTCATTTACCTTAGAAGAAAGAAGGCAAAATTACATGCTGAATGAAATTATTCTAAGATTAAAAGTTTTGACTGTTGTTGTGTACTTCCGTACTTTCTTTTAGTCTATTCATACGTTCATTTAAGGTCAATTCTAAGAAATTTGTCAGTTTTGGAGTAATTCCCGTTTATATGATACTAGCTGCAATTATTGTGACGTATTCAGTGATTCATTGATTATTTTTCAGTTTATTTAAAAATCATTTGTTGAAAAATTATTATTGATTCATTCAAAGAATCAATTATTCATTGATTTTCTTAAAGATCGATCCCGAGAAATTCATCAGATCTCGAGCAATTCCTGTTTTTATGGCACATGTTGATAATTGGATTAAAAGCAACACATGTTTGGGCAAATGGAAAAATATAACCTCGGAAGAAGCGGCTATCTTATTCTATGGTGAAGATTTGCATCCGGCGTTGAAATCAAGGGAATCAGAACTTGTCTACCTCAGGTCTGTTGTCGAAAAAGCCATTCTGTCTGATCTTAACAAAAGCTATCTTGAATCTAGGTAGGAAACATTCTCAATTCAACAATTGTGACATTTTCTACAGGGTCTCAATGGCTCTGTAAACACGTTATGTGTCTCAGATTTAAACACAAGGTCTTGATGATCACGCATATTACATGTATTTACATTTTAAAATAATTTAACTTTTATGTAGTTAAACTTTAAAGTAATTAAAACTAAACTTTATAATTTTTTTTTGCTCCATAGACGCAATTTTTGAAAACGGTTTTGAACAAAAAATCGTTGAGAAACTACAGAGTAGAGTTCAGGGAACGACAGTGTCATCATATTTGGAATAATTTTATGCATAATGTATAATTGATAGTATATGATTTTATATAATAGCCTTAACGTCACCAGACATATATAATTTTATTTCTGCAATTTCTTATTTTTGAACATAGTTGTTAAGTTTCATGACGAAAAAAGTCTATTATCTGGTTTTTTCTAACTTTCTATCTTTCTATCCTTTCTACCTTTCTTCTTTCTATCTTCTATTCTACCTTTCTCTTCTATTCTTTCTTCTTTCTATTCTTTACAAAAAAAAATGTTTTTTTAGGTAAAGGATGAAATTGAAGCTTAAAGATCAAACTATCGCTTTCCCCCTTATGCAAAATCTATATCTAAGCTACTTCAAATAAACTGACTCTTGATATTTCCCTATATTAGTAAGATTATGTAGAACTAATGTTTTACTGAAAACTCAAAACAATGCATAATTTTTGGGTTGTGGAAAATGAAGCGTTTCAGGATATTTTTTTTAGAAGACAAATAAAGCTTTTTAGGTTGTTTTTGCATGATCTGGATTTGTTTGATTTGTTAAGACTTGATTAATTCGTAAAACTTGGTAAAACTAGGTAAACTTGGTAAAACTTGGTAAAACTCCAAAGTAAAGATTCCAGGATAGTGTTAGGACTATAGACTAACTTCAGAATTTTGCATAGTAACTTGAAATCTTCTGTTCTACAGAGCAGCATAACTGGATTTCCGGCGTTTGTATTCTTGTTAGTTCTTAATTGCAAATAATACTAAAGTGAATGTCTACAGTTTAAAGTCCTAATTTATTTATTGTATATTTAATTGAAAACCCGTCTATAAAAACATGAAAAGGACAGAATATATAGAAAAACAAAGGCAAAACAAGATAAAATCGTACATTTACACTAGCAAATCAACGACTACAGTAGTAAACTATAGCCTAATACGAGTATAATTATGCATAAATAAAATCACTAATAAAATCAAATATAAATGAAATAAGTATTCTAGAAATTTCAATTGATATTTGGAAATAGATCTTATCTTAAAAACCCAAGCTATGAAGCAAATACGAGGAAAAATTATAAGAAATATATCAAGAACTATAATCCAGTCGGAAAATTAAGATTGGCTTAAGATCGCAATATGGTATATGTAGTCCTCATAATAGGCTTTGGGGAGCTGTGTGTGGATCACAGGATGTAGCAAAGAGAATGAGTAACGTAAAAGAGTGGAAACTGGCACCAGTGTCGACAGAAAAACTATCAACGTCATCTAGCATATGGCGACACTTGCCATTTTTCCAAGCTCTAATCATGTTTCTGCCAAGAACAAAGACTATATACTTATTACTACTCTAATTTTTACCAATTGCACTGACTGAATTAAGTGTTCTTATCATTATACTAATAAAAATACCAAATATTGCCAAATGCTAGATGGCGTTGACAGATGTTTTTTTTATCGACACTAGTGCCAGTTTCCTCTCTTATAAATTACACATACTCTTTGGGCTGTAGTTTAAATTATAGGAGAGTAGCAATACCTATCATGTCAACTTGAATTTGCTCAATTGCATAAATTCTAAAAAGAAATTGTTAAAAATTTTATAACACCACGCATTAGCAGTGGATACCAAGGAGGGTTAGCTATCTTTGTATTATAGTTTGTTTGGTCAAAATATAGCTTTCTCAGGGTCAGATACTCCACGCCTCTGAACTGTCAAAAAATTTCAGGACCATGGAGGGAGCCGAATCAGGTATTTGCCGAACCTGAAGAAGCATGAGCAAATTTTTCTTTTATATTATTTAGTAAAAATCTCCCAATAGGAGGCAGCATATGGAATGTGAGAAAGGATGATGCAAAAATATGTCGATTAAAACGCAATTTGTAGCAATTATGGATGCATATGCAGAGGCGATTCCGCGAGAAATGTGGCTTACCAAAAGTCAGCGCATGTTGGAAAAGTTGAACTGATGGGAAGGCTAAGACTGGTAACACTTTCTTCTGGCTGAACTAGAGAGGACCCAAGAGGATGGGACGGGACTGCTTTTGCCTCACGAGGAACTCGCACTTCTCAGCATTACATTCAGGATTTCAGAAAGTCGTTTACTAGTTTGAGAATTTCATTAGTATATGATACAAGAGAGGTAATGGTACCATTAGAATGGCAGGTAATTGATACAATTAGAGGTTTTGCATACCCATGCAGAAGTGCTAGCCAGAAAGCTGGGGGTCATAGCCCCCTCTCCTCCCTCCCTAGAAAACCAAAAATGTATATAAGAGCACAGTTTGACTACAGTTGAAAAAAAAACGGCATAAATGATTTTCTAGCAAATTCCCTATCCTTCATACCTTTATTCCTATATTTGTAGAATTATGCAAAACTAATACTTTGCTGAAAACCCAAAAGAATGTATTATTTAAGTACAGTAGGACCATTAATTGCTTTAAGATATTTTTATGGCAGAAAAAGAGAGTATTTTAGAATGTATTTTATATGATTTGAATTTGCTTAATTTGATACGACTCTTACCCAATCCAGAATTTAAAGTTTTATATTACTAACTGTTGAAATAGTTAATAATTTTTAATAACAGTTAATAATTGTTGAAAAACTGTTATCAGTTATTCCTATTGCTAGCTGTTTATTTTACGACTGGTAAGACTAATGAGTTGCATTATTAATCAATCTGTCATTTTCGTATTCTGCTTAATGACTTTATAGCCACTAAAACGTTTTTTTCCTTCAGTTTTTTGACAGCATTTAAATTACGTCCAGATATTACGAGTCCCAATTCAACTTGTCCTAAAATTCTTCGATTAAAAAAGAAAAAAGAAAATGCGCGAGTTTTAGAGGATTAAAGCTTTATTATTTAAAATACTTTTCCTTTCAAAACCTTATATAAAGTACAATGTTTACTTATGTAATTATAATAAGTGGTGACATATTGCCACTGTTATAATTAGTTATTCCTATTACTAGCTTTTTACATTACGACTGGTAAACCTTTTTTTCTACATTGTGTTTCTGTGTGGGCTTCAACTTTTCCTTCAGTGTATAAACCCCTTCAAATTTTACAAAATAAAGCGATGAGGATACTTTTTCCGATTGATAATAGGTCTTCTGTTACTCATCTTTTTGGATCAGCTAGAATTTTTTCTTTACATCAACTTCTTTTCATTGCAATATCCCAGATATGTCACTATTACGTTTTTGGCCAGTTAGCATCACATTTCCATGGAATTTTCCCTCTTAACTCGCAGCATCATTCATATCCGACATCACTCAGGTTCAATTTCTCACACTAGTTTAGGCGAACAACTAGAGCAGGATTTAGTTTGAGGCATATTGGTCCGAAAGTGTGGAATTCTATTCCTCTGGGTATTAGAGAGTGTGCTGATTACCGGCAGTTTTGCAGAATGGTGGGGAAGTTTATCTCTGACGATTGACTTTGGTTTTATTTACCTTGTTTGTATTTGGGCAGTTGTCAAAGAGGCTTTTTTTTTTTTTTTTTTTTTTTTATTTATTTAATTTGTTAACAGTGTTTAATATTTTGTTGTAATTTTTAATGCGCTCAATTATGCCACCAGGCATGTTCGTAGGTGTATTTTGTAGTATTATGTATATTTCATAAATAAAATATCTGTATCTGTAAAACTAATGAGTTGCACTATTAACGGACCTGTCATTTTTGTATTCTGCATAATGACTTTCTAGCTACTAAAATATGTTTTTTTTCCCTGGAGTTTTTGACAGTATTTAAAGTTTTTGACAGACTATGAACATCAATGTAGATTAGTAGTGTTATTTCTGCAGGCTAATTGGGGACTTACCTGCTCCTTAATGCTACTCAAGGCTCACTTAGCCTATTTATCTGCTTAGCCTATTTTGTGATGGAATTTTAATTTCTGTACAATAATTTGATATAACCACCACCTGAAAGAAGAAGAAAAACGTACAATATAAATACATAAGAAAGAAGATACTTAAGAAAATTATACATAAGAAAATAATATAAATGTACAAAAGAGAAGCATATAGATAAAAAATAAAATGATTAAGAAATCATATTAAGAAAAGAAAGTCACCAAGAAAAACAAACATAAAAAAATAATATGAATATACATAAAAGAACCATAAAAATAAGAAAGAAAATGATTAAGAAACCATATTAAGAAAAGAAAGTGACCAAGAAAATCACACATAAGAAAATAATATAAATGTACATAAGGGGGTCATCTAAATAAAAGAAAAAAAACTATAAAGAGATTACGTTAAAAAATGTATATCATACATAACAAAATAATATAAATGTACATAAGAGCTTCATAAATAAAAAAGAAAGTTATTAAAAATTATGTTAAGAAAAGACAAGAATATCAAAAAGAAAATCATAGGTAAGAAAATTATATAAATGCATTAGAAATTTTTTTTTTAACTATAAATTGAATGAAAAGTGGTATATTAAAAGAAGGGCCTGCTTAAGCATTATTAACTATGGAATAGCTGAAATAATGAAATAACGTGAATTAAGTCTTTTATTTTGCTTTTATAGGATTGTTTCATCTCTTTTAAGAGAAATTCTGGTGCGCTCTGTTCTCATGCCGGCTCTTGATATAGCAGCAGAACCAGTCCACTTAAATGCATTAATTCTCCTTCTTCTTGGAAACAAATCTTTGGAATTACCGGAAAACTCTTCGCATAATGTTAATCTTTTAGAAGCTTTTCATTTAAGAGGAGGAGTCAACAGATCAGAGATCTACGCTTTGTCATTGAAGGAGTTAAGAAGTGATATCAAATATAGCGAGCTGCTTAGGAACGTTCTTAAAAGAGAAGATGCAGATATTTTTTTAAATTTTTGTGATTCCATTGGTAAGTTGAGCTATATTTTAAATTTTTAAATTTTTTTCATTTGTTCACTAACTGTTAGCTTTTAGCTACGTCTTGTAGCCTTCAAATTGCGGTTCGGAAACCGAACTCGATTCGGCAGCCAAAAATGTTGCTTGGCTACACCTACGTAATTATAAACATTTCTTTGCAGGTCGTATCAGTAACATCTAATATTAAGCTGAGTGTATCCTAAAATCTTTAATTCTTTTCACTGGCGGGTCCAGTGGTGCTGGGGACCCCTCCCCCCTAGTATTTTTTCTGGCCCCCTCTGTCCCTGTTTGATTTTCCCTTTTCACTATTTTTTTGAATAAATTTGTCAATGTGGTCAATTATTGGCACCTTTGTCACATGCCCCCCCCCCCCGCCAAGATTTTGTCCATTCGCGCCCTTGTCACATTGGGCCTCCCCCAAGATTTTGTTCTAGATCCGCCCCTTCTTTCAGCCAGGTTCTGTTATGCCTCAAATTCTGAGAAATTTAAAGTCCTATAATAGTTCAAGCTTAAAATGACCAGAAAGTACTATCGAAGAGTAAGTAAAACTTAAAACAAACAGAAGTCAATAGGAATAATCACATAAAGATAGTGGCTACTGATATAGATGAATAAATAAATCATAAAACGAGTTAAAGTTTAAAGTCAATGCTCGAGTTAAACTTAAAACGAACAGAGATTCAAATCTTCCCAAATCTATTTTTTAAATGTGACTGCCATTTGTTTGATTGTGTTCGAATTTGATTTGTAATTGAAGCTAGCAAAATGTTGATGAATGTGGATATGAGTGAGTCGTTCATGGTACATAGAATTGTAATAGAGATCTATGTTTGCCATTTTTGAGAAGATGGTACAGAATACATAAATTTTCCACCAAGATCGGTTAAAGAAATTTGTATTTGTTAATAATCAGTGACTACAGGTCGACAGTTATTGTTTTCTGCAAAAAAGGAAAAACAAAAACAAAGCAAAACAGAAAAATGTGACACATCACTGCTACCCATTCGAAAAAACGCATTTTCCTTGTTGCTCAGGATGGAGGCTCTAGTTCTCCTTAATTGGGTTGTAGGCTAGGGAAATTCCGGTGGAGAAGTTTTCATTTGTGGTGCAAGTGACCACGAGCGATCACAAACACGTGTTATTTTTCAGGGATCAGGGATTTCAGGGTATCTAACCAATGGTCAAGAGAGGGCTCATTCCAACGGAAATTAAAAAATCTAGTGCCTTCTTCAAATAGCAAAAAAGAAGTGCTTCAAATATGCCACAGTGAAGTGCCGCTTTCTGTCATTTTATGTTGCAGAATAATAAGCCTATAATAGGACTAGCCTAAAATATAATATTCGACTAAGCCTATAATATGCCTATAATAGGACTTATATTAATAGGACTAATATAAGCCTATAATATAATATTTGATTAAGCCTATAATATGAATACTGTGGGTGATTGGCCCCCTCTTATTGTAAAACTTTTTTGTTACATAAAATATTGCATTAACCTGCTTACTAGCACCGATGGTGGAGGGGTGTTTTTTTTCTTGTTTCACGGGTGGAGGGGGATTGACCCCCCTTACAGCATCTATGGGAAAACGAATGCCAACGTCCATGGGGCGGTCAGTGTCCTTTTTAATCATAGGCAGCGCAATAGCACTGCATAAAGAACGGTGTTGGCGCATTGTATTTTTTTTTAAACCAGGGCACTTTATATAGAAGGAGTTGTTGTAGAAACTTCAAAATGTGCTCATTCAATTTGAAATTGCTAGTTCTAGGGCCCTTTTTAATAGTCGAAAGTTATTGGAGGGTAACCAGCCCTCCCCCCACGCTAATCTTCCCCCAAATACATCCAGTCCAAATTTTGAGATAGCCATTTTGTTCAGCATAGTTGAATTGTCCAGTAATTATGTCTTTGAAGATTACAATCCCTCCCCCCACAGCCCTTAGGGAAAATATTGTAAGTTATGCCCTGGTTTGTATAGAAAGGTAGTCCTATAAACTTTGGAGGGGGCTTATTCGGTTGGTAGTCAGAAGTTCTAGTGGCCTTTTAAAGAGTCAAAGCGACCAAAGGACAGTTACCCCTCCCTCCACACACGTCGTGTTTTCCCGAAATGTATCCAACAGGAATTGTTAGATAGCCCTTTTATTCAAAATAGTCCAAAGATCATATAGCAAGGCTTTTGGGGTTGAAACAAACCCCCAGAGTCTGGGTGCAAGGGTCGTAAGTTGTGTCCCGGTGGACAGGCTACACATCAGTTTTTACATTAGTTTTACAGGCTAATGTTGAAGTAAATCAATAAATTTGGCTAGACGTTAGTTTTACAAGCTAATGTTGAGTTATATTAAATAAGAAAACCAAAAAGTCTTCTGTATAACTTTGTTCATACTTCTCTATAATAATTTGATGTTTAAAAAGTCATACAGAAGACTATACCATTTTCCATGTTTAAAGGAAACATAATATTTTTAATTAATTTCATTTTTTGTGTTCCTGGCCTCCCCCAGGCCATTCAGTGTGTCCCCAGGTGGCGATAGGGGAACGCGCTACAGATATGTAGGGTACCTCCATAGGAGGCACGGACCAAGGGGGGACCTTGTCCCTGGGGGTCCATAATAGAAACTGGGGCACCCTCGCCCGGGGTCATAAATACAGGCGGAGGAGGAAGAAGGCCCCTCAAATGTACACTCAAAAGGGCCCACTGGTTTGTCCACAAGTCCCATGAGTTGCAAACCTTCTCCCAGTAATGGGTTAAATTGCATGGTGATGCAGAACACCATCGCGGGAGGATCCTCTATAGGAGTACAACTGTGGCAGGTCGTAAGATCCAGATGTATGGACAACGGCCTCTGCAAAAGGCTGCCTCGACCTTTTCGGGGTACCTGCAAGACTGGGGACCTTGCGGTCAACTCTATTCCCACTTGAGGAGTGGCGCCCCTCGAGGAAATTATAGCCTAGTAAACGACACAGCATTCGCACGGGATTCTAACTAATGGACAATTCTTCTGGGCTTGGTATGTTTTGATGGGCGTCTTTGGGCTGAAAAACCTCTTAATATATAATATATAATATATAATGAGTCGGAGGTAATAGGCTTGAAACTGTCAGTGCAGGATTTCGACTCTTGTTGATAGAAGAGCATCGCCAAGTGCTGAAAACCATGTTGTAACCAAGATGGGCCCAGGATTGCACAAAGCCTCCATTCATGGAGGTCCCAGGGACTTCTTGCTGTCCGGTTCTAAGCCGGCTTAAGAACTTCGGTGTAGACTTGAGAAGATATGTGATCCCCGTCCTGCACTGGTATCCGGGATCATTGCTTTTCCTGAGGCGAAAATAATTTCAATGATTTAAAGAACATGAAAATTGGAACTTGGAATGTTACGACATTAAAAATGACTATCGTATCGACATTTTGACTGACGAATTCAGACGATTCGAACTGGATTTATTAGGAATTTCAGAAACTCATATCCCAGGGGTAGGAAGCATGAAATTAGGTGATATAGAATTCGTTTACTCAGGCAGGAAGGATGGGGTATATAGACAGGGAGTAGGGCTCATGATGAATAAGGAAGCTGCTAAGTCTTGTTTAGGCTGGGAAGGTGTTAATAATAGAATACTAATTGTTCATTTTATGACTAGAAAGTTCAGGGTATCAGTTATAGTAGTATACGCCACTGTAGAACCGACTGACGGAGATACTAGTGATTCAGATGAATTTTACTTACAGTTACAGGAGCAAATAGACAGGGTCCCAGGTAGAAATATGATGTTATTACTGGGAGATTTTAACGCCCAGGTTGGTAGAAATAGGGATAGATGGTATCCCAGCCTAGATAAATTTGGTGTAGGAAAAGAAAACAGTAATGGATACAGACTTTTGCAATTTTGTAGGTATAACAATCTAGTTATAACCAATACGGTGTTTGGTCATAAAATGGCTCATAAGCTAACATGGTATTCACGTGATGGTAAGACAGCAAACCTTATTGATTATGTTATAGTAAATCGAAGACTGGCAGGATCAATACAAGATACTAGGGTATATAGGAGTGCTGTTATTGATGTTAAAAGTAAAGATCACCATCTAGTAGTGTCAAGGGTTAATTTAAAGCTGAAATATCGGAAGGGTAATTACCTCCCGGGAAGTTATGATGTTAGTAGACTCCAGGATGAGAATTTGAGAGAAACTTTCCAGGAACAGTTGAATACTAAACTTGAGAGTTTAAAATTTGATAATGTGGAAGATGGTTGGAATAATTTTAGAAAAATAATTTGTGAAGTTGCTGAAGGTGTATTAGGGAAGAAAGCTAGAACTGCAGCTAAGAATATTAGTGAAAAAGCTTTATGTTTAATAGAAAGGAGAAAGGATTTATACAAGAATTATCTGAGTGATAGATCGTATGAAAACAAAAGAAATATAAAGAAAGTGGAGAAAGCATTAAAATATGAACTAAGGAGGTGTGAAGTGGAGGCCATGGATAAAATTGCCGAGGATCTGGAAGATGCAGCTAGACGGCATAATAGTAAAATATTGTACTGGCACGTTAACAAATTGAGAGGGAGTAGTCAATCCGGACTTGGCCCAGTTAAAGATAGGAATGGGGTCGCAATTAGCGATAAGGAAAAAATTAAAGAGAGATGGGCTGAATTTTTTGAGAATTTGCTCAACCGAGATAGAGTTGCAGGAAAACATATAGAGGAAAATGAAAAAGATTATGATACCTTGGATGTGAAGGAAGATTTGTTTTGTGAGGAGGAATTAGCAACAGTACTAAAAGGATTAAAGAATAATAAGGCTCCAGGTGCTGATAGGGTGGTAAATGAGTTTCTTAAATATGGTGGCTCTTAGGTTATAAATAAGTTACTGAAGATTATGAATATGACTTTTGAAAAAGGGGAAGTACCTAACGATTTTAGGAAAACCTTAATTAAGCCACTTTATAAGAAAGGTGATAAAAGTGAGCGTGGTAATTATCGAGGCATTAGTCTGGTCTATGTAGGTAGTAAATTACTTAGTAATATGATACTTTTTAGACTGAGAGATGCCGTAGACAAAGTTTTAAGAGAAGAGCAGTGCGGTTTTAGAAAAGGTAGAGGATGTGTCAACCAAATTTTCACTCTTAGGCTAATAATTGAGAAGTGCCTGAGTTTTCTAACACCTTTGGTCCTCAGTTTGATAGATTATGAGCAAGCGTTCGATTCTGTTGATAGAAGAGCTTTAGTAAAGGTTTTATCCTTGTATGGTATACCAGACAAATACATTAAAGTGATTAGTGCTATGTACGAGAATAACACTGCTGCGGTTAAGGTAGGAAATGAGGTTAGCAGCTGGTTTTTTATTAAATCAGGAGTTAAGCAGGGTTGTGCTCTATCCCTCTTTATATGGATTATTTTGATGGACTTTGTTTTAAGGAGCACAAGAAAGGCAATGGGAGACCACGGAATCAAATGGGGAGGAAAAAGTCTCCTGGACTTGGATTATGCTGATGATTTAAGCATCCTAGATGAAAGTGTGAGCAAAATGAATGAAGTTTTAGAGGTTTTGCGAGTTCAGGGTGCTAGAATTAGTTTGAAAATTAATGTTACGAAGACTAAGTCAGTAAGGCTAGGAATAAGTGAAGATGAAAAGGTGACGTTGGGTAATGAAAAGATTGATCAGGTGGGCAGCTTCATTTACCTTGGTATTATTATTAGTAAAGATGGTGGGAGCAGTGAAGATGTTAAAAATAGAATAGCCAAGGCTCAGGGTGTTTTTTCACAGTTAAAAGAACTCTGGAAGAATAGGAAGTTAAGTCTGCAAACCAAGATTAGAATATTATAAGCTACAGTGATGACAGTGGTCAAATATGGCTCTGAAGCATGGACGCTCCGAAAAGCGGATGAAGATTTGCTAGATGTTTTCCAGAGAAATTGCTTAAGGATTGTTCTGGGTACCCGGCTGACTGACCGTATTTCAAACAATAGGCTATACGAAAAATGTGGTTCAATACCGCTCTCTATGGCTATAATGAAAGAAAGGTTGAGGTGGCTAGGGCACGTTGTGCGGATGAAGGATGACAGATTGTCGAAGATTGTTCTTTTCGGCCAACCATCTAGGGCTAAACGGAAAGCAGGTCTTCCCCGTCTGGGCGTGGGAGGACGTCATAAAGAAAGATTTAAAGGAGATGGGAACTTCGTGGGCGGGTGTAAAAAGGGAGTCTTTGAATAGATTGGGGTGGAGGAGGAGCGTGCGAAGCTGTGTTGGCCTCAGGCGGCTTGGTGCTGCGGTGAGTTGTTAGTAGTAGTAGTAGTAGTAGTATGAAAGGGATGGTTGTATAAACTTTAGAGTAGGCTTATTTGGTTGAAAATTGGAAGTTCTAGTTCCCTTTTAAGAGTAAAAAGTGATGAGAGCAACAAACTCCCCCCTGACCACCTTTCTTTTCACCGAACGCTTCTGATTGAAATTTTGAGATAGTTATTTTGTTCAAAATAGTCCAATGAACATATAACAATACCTTCAGGCTCCCCATGATCCCCCAGAGCCCTGGGGCAATGGTTGTAAGTTATGTCCTGGGGTTATATAAAATTTTTATGGAATGGTTGGTCGTATAAACTTCACATGGGGCTCAATAGATTTGAAATTGGAATTTGATGTACCATTTTAAGATTCAATGTGGTTTGAGAGCAACCAGCCCCCCCCCCCCCTGCCGCCCATCATTTCCCAAAACAAACATCAAACCAAGTTTTGAGACATCTAGTTTTTCAGCATTCTTGAAAGGTTCAGCATTTATGCGTTTGGAAATGGTTACAGATTGCTGATACGGGCGTATATGCAATTTTTTGGAATGGCTTATCGTATCAAGAGGAAATTTCAGGTGTATCATGAATGGGATGTTCAGTTGACCAAAAGGCAAAATAAACCTGCTACTACTGCTATTAATACAGCTGCTACAACTGTTCCTAATACCACCACTACTACTATGACACTAATACAATTTAGGCTACGCGTATAAAGGTGAAACTTTGACAGAATACTGAGGGGGAAATTGAACTAAATCAAAATACAATATGTGCATGCAGATTGTCAAAAGGGAGTATCTCAAGAATAGATTTGGGTATTCAGTTGGAACTTTCAGAGAATACTTGAAGCGGAAGATCAATTGACAAAAAGATAATATATGCATGCCACTACTAACACTATTACCACTGCTATTTTTACTAATACTACTATTGCAACTACTATTTCAATTGTAACAACTTGTAAGGCTTAGAGTATTAAGATAGAAAGGGCGTCAAAAGGGGGTCAAAACTGCACATCAGCAATATTTTTGGAACGGCTTACCGTGTCAAGTTGAAACTTCCGGGGCATCAGGAATGGGATGTTCAACTGAGCAAAAGGCAAGATGTACATGCTACTACTAATGTTAATACTGCTGGTACTACTGTTACTATTACTACTAATAAAACACTAACACTGCAACTGCTTCTACTACGCAACTTCTCTAATACTAGTACTATTAAGGCTAAGTCTATGAAGATAAAACTTGAGAGAATATTGATGGAAAATTCGAACTAACAAGAGAGATAGATAGATAAGAGAAAGATAGATAATTTCATTTGACAAAAATAAAATAAATAAATACGGGTTTTTTTTGCTGCACCTGCTAAAAATCCCTAAGGACTTGTTGGCAGCAAATCTTCTATTCTAGATATTTTAAAATATACTATTTTATATTATTCCACAAGGTAATAATACTAAATCCACACATACACACCAACCATCCTACTTACATAAAACACATACATCAATTCTATTCTTTTGCAAGGAAAAATCTTTTGATTGTGGCCTTGAAGGTTGACTTGCATTTCGTATTGCAACCGGTATTATATCCATACGCTGAGAGCAAATTTTCTTATCACAAAAAAGGCTAAAAAAAAACTCGTATTTCTAAATATATGTACTAGCTTCGATGCTCCTTGTGTATCATGACTATCGAGATCACTATTTATCGAAAAAAACATTTTCGAAAGAAGAGAGAAGTAAATTACTAAGATATTTATATGACAAAATACTAACTTGATAATCAAGTGACTAAAGACAAATGTGCAGTTAGATTGTCAAAAGACCATATCTTAAAAATTGATTTGTGTATCCAGTTGGAACGAGAAGAGAATGCTTAAAGGACAAGATCAATTGACCAAAGGGAATATGTGCAAACTACGACTAATACTACTACCACTGCTATAATTACTACTACTACTATTGCTCCAACTACTACTTCTATCGTAACTACTTTTAAGGCTAAGAGTATTAGGATTGAAATTTCAAGAACTATATAAATGTACAGGTTATCAAAAGGCATATCTTTTATCAATGTCTAGGTGTGATTTACTTTATTATGGCTCACAGCAGAGTTTGAGGGTGTTTTCCGTGAGAAAAAGCCCATTCAGTGTGATTTTTAACGTTTTTCGTTTCTTGGGGGAGGAAACTAGGAGGCTGTCTTTTCGCGTGGCACTAAATTATGACAGTGGATAGTGATTTGAATGAAATCCCGTTATCATGGTTACAAGAATTAGAAGGTCAGTTTTATTTAATTCGGTTTTTCAAGCTCGTTTAGCTCATAATATTAATGATATTTCATATTCTTTTAATATTTAACCAAATAAATATGTATTTTCTAATGAAATAACTCAAAAAATTCGTATTTTAAGACGATATTGTTCTGGAATTTTCGGGGATGAGTGAGCGGACGGGGTGTGATTGAGAAGTTTTTATCTGATTCGGTTACTGATATTTTAGGCCTTTATGAGACTTTCCTAAATGGAAATTCTGCAAATAAAATTGATGTAAAAGAATACCAATTTTTTTTATAGTAATAGAGCACAGCAAAATAATGGTAGTTTAGCTGTTTTGATTAAAACTTATATTCCTGCACGAATGAGAGATGATTTTTTACACTTTAATATTGAAAGGAATTTTGCATGTTGTGTAGTTGAATGTTTTTTGCCTAATAATGTAAAAATTTAAATTGTAGTATTATACCGCCCTCCTTCTTCTAGTAAGGTTACTTTCATAAATAGATTGTAAATTATGCTGGTTTATCTTTCAAGTCTGCGTATTCCATTCATGATCCTTGGCGATTTTAACATAGACCTAATGATATGTTTACCTTCAGACCATCATGGGATTGATAATTAATTAAAAAAAACTTTTTCCACAAAATAAGTTTTTCAAAAAAAAAGTAAAGTAAAAAAGTAAAAAATAAAATAAAAAATCTGCCAAGTGTGAAACTACCACAAATCAGCATCAATAAATAAATGAAACCCAAAACGAACAGAAATTACAATAAATAACCGAGTCAAACTCAAAAGGAGCAGATATTAACATGAGTAGGGCTCAAAACCCCTATGCCATCCCAAGGCCAGAACATAATTTGCACTTCACTGAAAAATATAAATGTTTTTACTTTTATAACTTTAATAAATCAAATAATATTAACATTTGTGTTTCTTTTGTGTTTCTTTCACATTCATTTGTGTTTCTTTCAGTTAAGTGCAAGTTATGTTCTGGCCTTGGGATGGCATAGAGAAACTATATGCGTCTTGAACAGTCTTGGAAAGTATAAACAATATCAAATTTAATATTTGATATATAATGATGTTAGTTGTTGAAAGATCCATCAGTTCAATAATTTATTTCAATCTAATTTTATTTTTATTAATTACTTCCATGTTGACTTTGAGGGAACCTGAATAAGAAAAATATCAAATATTTAGTCATACACTTAAGAACAATCTTTTTCAAATGAAATATAACTTACTTATTTGAAAATAAAGTTGTTTTCTTGCATGTTGACTGAGAGGGAGTCTGAAAAAGAAAAATATCAAAAATTAGTCATATGCTTAAGAATAATCTTTTTCAAAAAATTTATAACTTACTTAGATGGAATTGAAGTTGTTTTCTTCCATGTTGGCTCAAAGAGAATCTGATAAAAAAAATTTCAAATATTGGTCATATGCTTAAGAAAAATCTTTTTCAACAATTTATAAGTTAGTTACGTGAAACTAATGCTGTTTTCTTTCATGTTGACAAAGAGGGAACCGGAAAAAGAAAAATATTAAATACTATTCATATCCTTAAGAACAATCTTTTTCAAATAATTTATAACTTACTGAAATTTATAACATTTATATGTATATTAATTTATTTAGTTGTTGAAAGATCCACCAGTTCAATAATTTATTTCGCTCTAATTTTATTTTTATTTTCAATACTGAAAGAACTGAGAAAGAAAATATTTTTAATATAATTCGTTTTCAGTGAAGCGCCAATGACGCAGTAGGCTTTTGGTTTTTATTTACAGTTAAGGAAGGGGCAGTATCCAAATTCTTGTTTGTAGTGAAACTATATTTGTCTTCAACAACTTTAGAGAGAACTAATAAATTAAACTGAATATTTGATCTATAACGATATTCATTACTGAAAGCTCATCAGTTCAAAATTTTATAATAATTTTAATGTTTATTTTATTATGTAATTATTTATAAATGTCTATTTTATTATAAAATATTAGTCATATGCTTAAGAACAAACGTTTTCAAATAATTTCTACCCTACTTACGTGACACTAAAGTTGTTTTCTTCCATGTTGACTCAGAGGGAACGTGAAAAAGAAAAATATCAAATACAAGTTATATGCTTAAGAATAATCTTTTTGAAATAATTTGTAATTTACTTGCGTGAAACTAAACTTGTTTATTCCATGTTGACTCAGAGGGAATCTGAAAAAGAAAAATATCAAATATTAGCCATATGCTTAAGAATAATCTTTTTCAAATAATTTCTAACCTACTTATGTGACACCAAATTTGTTTTCTTCCATGTTGTCTCAGAGGGAACCCGAAAGAGAAAAATATCAAATATTAAACATTTGCTTAAGAACAATCTTTTTGAAATAATTTATAACTTACTTGCATGAAACTAAACTTGTTTTATTCCATGTCTTTCCGAAAAACTTAGTTTTTCGAAAGTTTTTTTTTCCGAAAAATATTAGTCATATGATTAAGTACAACCTTTTTAAAATAATTATAACTTACGTACGTGAAATTAAAGTTGTTTTCTTCCATGTTGATTCAGAAGGTACCTGAATAAGAAAAATGTCAAACATTAGTCGTATGATTAAGTACAACCTTTTTAAAATAATTTATAACTTACGTACGAGAAACTAAGGTTGTTTTCTTCCATGTTGACTTTGAGGGAACCTGAACAAGAAAAATATCAAATATTTAGTCATATGCTTAAGAACAATATTTTTCAAATAAAATAATACTTACTTGAAAATAAAGTTGTTTTGTTTCATGTTTACTCTGAGGGAACCTGAAGAAGAAAAATATCAAATATTAGTCATATGATTAAGAACAGTCTTTTTGAAATAATTTATTACTTACTTACGTGAAATAACAGTTTTTTTTTCATGTTGACTCAGAGAGAACCTGAAAAAGAAAAATATCAAATATTAGTCATATGCTAAAGAACAATCTTTTTGAAATAATTTATAACTTACTTAGGTGAAATCAAAGTTGTTTTTTTTCATGTTGCCTCAGAGGGAACCTGAAAAAGAAAGATATCCAATGTTAGTCATATGGTTAAGAACAATCTTTTTGAAATAATTTAGAACTTACTTACGTGAAACTAATTTTGTTTTCTTCCATGTTGACTCAGAAGGAACCTGAAAGAGAAAAATATCAAATATTGGTCATATGGTTAAGAACAATCTTTTTGAAGTAATTTATAACTTACTTACGTGAACTCAAAGTTTTTTTTTTCATGTTGACTCAGAGGGAACCTGAAAAAGAAAAATATAAAATATTAGTTATATGCTTAAGAACAATTTTTTTGAAATAATTCATAACTTACTTACGTGAAATCAAAGTTGTTTTTTTTCATGTTGACTTAGAGGGAACCTGAAAAAGAAAAATATAAAATATTAGTCATATGGTTAAGAACAGTCTTTTTGAAATAATTTATAACTTACTTACGTGAACTCAAAGTTTTTTTTTCCTGTTGACTCAGAGGGAACCTGAAAAAGAAAAATATCAGATATTAGTCATATGGTTAAGAACAATATTTTTCAAATAATCTCTAACCTACTTATGTGACACTAAAGTTGTTTTCTTCCACATTGACTCAGAAGGAACCTGAAAGAGAAAATATCAAAAATTAGTCATATGCTTAAGAACAATCTTTTTGAAATAGTTTATAACTTACTTACGCTAAATCAAAGTTTTTTTTTTTATTTTGACTCAGAGGGAACCTGAAAAAGAAAAATATCAAATATTAGTCATATGCTAAAGAACAATCTTTTTGAAATAATTTATAACTTACGTGAAATCAAAGTTTTTTTTTTCATGTTGACTCAGAGGGAACCTGAAAAAGAAAGATATCCAATATTAGTCATATGGTTAAGAACTATCTTTTACAGTTAATTTATAACTTACTTACGTGAAACTAATTTTGTTTTCTTCCATGTTGACTCAGAAGGAACCTGAAAGAGAAAAATACCAAATATTGGTCATATGTTAAAGAACAATCTTTTTGAAATAATTCCCAACCTACTTACGTACAACTAAAGTTGTTTTCTTCCATGTTGACTCAGGGGAACATGAAAAAGAAAAATATCAAATATTAGTCATAAGCTTAAGAATAATCTTTTTCAATTAATTTATAACTTACTTACGTAAGATTAAAGTTGTTTTCTTCGATGTTGACTCAGATGGAACATGAAAAAGAAAA